>JBAMJV010012109.1:0-48521 GCA_037951105.1 Echinarachnius parma
TTTTGAGTAGCAAATTATTATTATCATTTTAATTTGGTTATATAACTGATTGTTGTACAATACAATATTGTTGTGACCATTTACATCTCATACCGCATGCATCAGTGGTGTATATAAATGATTATTCACGGGGTGACTTTGTATTCCTTTTGATTTATAAACAAAGCAAAAAAAGGTTGACAGGAAAAAGAAATGTTTAGAATTTTCTCCGGGAGCATGCTACTAAGAAATGACGCAATATTCACAAACTTAAAAAAAAAACCAGGAAGAAGATGTGGTTTTGAGTAGCAAATTATACATGTTACATATTTTATTGAATTCAAACAATTCTGTTCTGCATGATAACCGTCGTTCTGCGACAAGATTTTCGAGGCCGGGGCAAAGACAATTGGTTAATGTTCGTACAACGAGGGTGGTGGTGATGGGCAGGGGCGCCGGGGGATGTGGGGCCTTTGTGGGGGTGGGAGGATATTACTGTTTTCCCCCGTTGACGGGGGGAGGGGGGGGGGGGGGCGGCAACGCCCAAAACAGGGGAGGGGATCCTTGCCCAAAATACGGGTGTGTGTGTGTGGGAGTGTGGGGGGGGGGGGGCGGGGGAGGAGAAAACTTTACGCAGTTTTTATTGTACAATCGGGATGTTATGAGGAGGAGGGATTACTCTACAAAATTCATCGTTGACCAGGAACACTTGATGGGGGCGGGGGGGGGGGGGGAGGTGGGGTTACTGTTTTCCGAGGCTTTTTATTAGGCGGGGAATGGGGGTATCCATCACCAACAGTTAGATGGTGCTTATCGCCCAAAAGTAGGTGGAGGGGATCACCGTTTCGCGGGTGTATTGTGTAAGTGGGGAATGGGGGGGGGGGGGGGGGGACGTAGGGGAGGGGGATTGGGGGGGGGGGTGGTTCAGTGCCTAAAATAGCATCAACATAATTTAATCTATAGTTTGATAGAATAATCAGCAACCAAATATATATAAGTACATGTATAAATATAACTGATTATAATATGTTTGGTATTATTTTGTTGTAAGGAACGGGTGCTACAATACAACAATGTTTTGATTATTCTTAATCTTCTGAATTATTTCCAATACCGTGTGCATTAGTGAATGTACCTTAATGATTTTCACGGGGTGATAGCACCCATTTTGATTTATAAAGCAGCAAAAAACGAAACAAAACACACAGGATAAGGAAATGATAACAATTTTCCCCGGAATGACGTAATTTATATCTGTATGATATTCAAGCACTTGAAAAAAGGTGGGGTCTCGAATTATCAAAGTATACATGTATCCAAACAGATCTGTTGTGTTAAAACTGTTTTGCGACACGATGTTCGGGGTAGAGACCAAGACAATTGGTTATTTGTGTACATATTAGGAGGCGGCATTGATGGGCGCGGTGGGGAGAGAGCTGAGGGATGTAGCCGTTTTCCACAGGTGCGTGTGTGTGTGTGAGGGGGGAGGGGGGAGGGGGTCCATCGCCCAAAATAATGGAGAGGTTTTCCCCTCCACCCCACCCCCCCCCAAAAAAAAAAAAATAAAATAAACAAATAAATAAAATAAATGAATAAATAAATAAATAAAATAATAATAATAATAAATACAAAAATAAATAAAAATAGGGGGAGATAACCGTTCGCAGGTTTTTATTATGTAACAGCTCAAAATATAGAAGTTTGAAAGAATACAAAATGATCCCTTCAATGGGTGATTTCAAGTATGGTGTTTAAGGTCGGTGTTAGTGTTTATTACACACAAACACCAGTTTGATAAACACTAACACCAGCCCTAAACACCATACTTGAAATCACCCATTGACCAATACTTCATTTGGAGATCGTCGGGAGTTTGTGATACAAGCGCAATATTTGGCGCAGAGACCAATAATGCGTCACGATCTGTTCATTTTTTGATACAAGCAACGAAATAACCAAAAATATAGCTTTAAAGGACAAGTAGCACCTCGACAAAAATTAAAATGGCTGCCGCAGCAAAGAGCGCCCGTTTAACGGGCGCAAACAGCTAGTCATATATAATAATACTCTAACGCTACGAGGGGGGTCGCGCGTGCATTACCAATGGCGATTTCTAAAAACACATCTCCTCTTTTCCCGGCCCTTCTCGATCGCCGCGACCCGGACGGGTCGACGGGCCGGGTCTCGGAGTACCTCCCGTTTGCATTCCCGACTCCCTGCCTGGTCGAGATCGGCGTCCAGATGGCCCCGAAGTTCGTCTAATTTATTCATTATTCATGACGCGGGGATCGCCATCGATTTTAAAGAGTAGCCTGGATAAGTACTAGCCATCATTCCCGCGCGACCGAGCTTCGCTTTTCGATGAGCGCCACCCGTTCGCCGGATTAGTAGATATCGGGCTAATGAATATTTGAATATTCAAAAGGTAGGGTCTTAGACCCTTCTAGCGAAGGCTGTATTGACACAGCTAATTGGTTTGCGGTGACTTGCAACAATGAATTGCGCTCATTGAATCGCGGTGGATAAGGACGACCTATGCCTTGGCGTGCAAAGGAGCTACATTTACAGCGAGCGGTTCAATCGACGCATTGTTATATATGTGGCTTACTATAATCTTCAGGACCGCGAGATGTTTGCGGTGACTTGCAACACTGAATTGCGCTCATTGAATCGCGTGGATAAGGGCGACCTATGCCTTGGCGTGCAAAGGAGCTACATTTACAGCGAGCGGTTCCAATCGACGCATTGTTATATATGTGGCTTACGGTAATCTTCAGGACCGCTAGAGGTGCTCCGCAGAATGAGTTTATTTACATAGCGATTAGCGAGTCTCTGGCAGGCTTCGACACTGAATTGATAACGCGTGGATACTGATTACCCATTTAACCACGAAGCGCTCGCTACACTCTTTACTTGATAAATGAGATAGCGTGGCAAATCCGAGGATATTTGTTTGGTCGATGGTGAAACAAGATTAGTCTCCGGCGGGTTTCGAAGTTGAATTGATAACGCCTGGATATGAAGTACCCATTTCACATCGGAGCAGCTCGCTATAATCTAATTGACTTGATACGTGAGATAGCATGGCAAATCTATAAGGTATTTGTTTGGTCTATATGGTTAAGCGAGATCTTCCAAATAGTATAAGGGGAAAAGACATTTTGTACACCGCGTGCATCTGTGGTGTATCTAAATGATTATTCACGGGGTGACTTTGTATTCCTTTTGATTTGTTGACAGGATAAAGAAATGTTTAGAGTTTTCTCTGGGAGCATGCTACTAAGAAAATCACGCAATTTATAATATCTTAACAATAAAAACAGGAAGATGTGGTTTTGAGTAGCAAATTATTATTATCATTTTAATTTGGTTATATAACTGATTGTTGTACATACAATATTGTTGTGACCATTACATCTCATACCGCATGCATCAGTGGTGTATATAAATGATTATTCACGGGGTGACTTTGTATTCCTTTTTGATTTATAAACAAAGCAAAAAAGGTTGACAGGAAAAAGAAATGTTTAGAATTTTCTCCGGGAGCATGCTACTAAGAAATGACGCAATATTCACAAACTTAAAAAAAAAAAAAACAGGAAGAAGATGTGGTTTTGAGTAGCAAATTATACATGTTACATATTTTATTGAATTCAAACAATTCTGTTCTGCATGATAACCATCGTTCTGCGACAAGATTTTCGAGGCCGGGGCAAAGACAATTGGTTAATGTTCGTACAACGAGGGTGGTGGTGATGGGCAGGGGCGCCGGGGGATGTGGGCCTTTGTGGGGGTGGGGAGGAATTACTGTTTTCCCCCGTTGACGGGGGGAGGGGGGGGGGGCGGCAACGCCCAAAACAGGGGAGGGGATCCTTGCCCAAATACGGGTGTCTGTGTGATGTGGGAGTGGGGGGGGGGGGGGGGGGGGGGGGGAGGATGAAAACTTTACGCAGTTTTTATTGTACAATCGGGATGTTATGAGGAGGAGGGATTACTCTACAAAATTGACCAGGAACACTTGATGGGGGCGGGGGGGGGGGGGGGGTGGGGTTACTGTTTTCCGAGGCTTTTTATTAGGCGGGGAATGGGGGTATCCATCACCACAGTTAGATGGTGCTTATCGCCCAAAAGTAGGTGGAGGGGATCACCGTTTCGCGGGTGTATTATGTAAGTGGGGAATGGGGGGGGGGGGGGGGGGGCGTAGGGGAGGGGGATTGGGGGGGGGGGGTCAGTGCCTAAAATAGCATCAAAATAATTTAATCTATAGTTTGATAGAAATAATCAGCAACCAAATAGATATAAGTACGTGTATAAATATAACTGAATTATAATATGTTTGGTATTATTTTGTTGTAAGGAACGGGTGCTACAATACAACAACGTTTTGATTATTCTTAATCTTCTGAATTATTTCCAATACCGTGTGCATTAGTGAAATGTACCATTAATGATTTTCACGGGTGATCGCACCCATTTTGATTTATAAAGCAGCAAAAAACGAAACAAAACACACAGGATAAGGAAATGATAACAATTTTCCCCGGAATGACGCAATTTATACTCTGTATGATATTCAAGCACTTGAAAAAAGGTGGGGTCTCGAATTATCAAAGTATACATGTATCCAAACAGATCTGTTGTGTTAAAACTGTTTTGCGACACGATGTCGGGGTAGAGACCAAGACAATTGGTTATTTGTGTACATTAGGAGACGGCATTGATGGCGGGGTGGGGAGGGAGCTGGGGATGTAGCCGTTTTCCACAGGTGCGTGTGTGTGTGGGGGGGGGGGGGGGAGGGGGTCCATCGCCCAAAATAATGGAGAGGTTTTCCCCTCCAACCCCACCCCCCAAACAAAATAAAAAATAAATAAATAAATAAATAAATAAATAAAATAATAATAATAATAAATACAAAAATAAATAAAAAATAGGGGGGAGATAACCGTTCGCAGGTTTTTATTATGTAACAGCTCAAAATATAGAAGTATGGTGTTTAAGGCCGGTGTTAGTGTTTATTACACACAAACAGCAGTTTGATAAACACTAACACCAGCCCTAAACACCAAACTTGAAATCACCCATTGTACCAATACTTCATTTGGAGATCGTCGTGCAGTTTGTGATACAAGCGCAATATTTGGCGCAGAGACCAATAATGCGTCACGATCCGTTCATTTTTTGATACAAGCAATGAAATAACCAAAAATATAGCTTTAAGGACAAGTAACACCTCGAGAAAAATAAAATGGCTGCCGCAAGCAAAGAGCGCCCGTTTAACGGGCGCGAACAGCTAGTCTACACTCAGTAATACTCTACGCGACGAGGGGGGTCGCCCGTGCATACCAATGGCGATTTCTACAAGCCTATCTCCTCTTTTCCGGCCCTCCTCGATCGCCGCGACCCGGACGGGTCGACGGGCCGGGTCTCGGAGATGCTCCCGTTTGCTTTCCCGACTCCCGGCCTGGTCGAGATCGGCGTCCAGATGGCCCCGAAGTTCGTCTAATTTATTCATTATTCATGACGCTCATGACGCCGCGAGTCGCCATCGATTTGATAGAGTCGCGTGGATAAGTACTAGCCATCATTCCCGCGCGACCGAGCTTCTCTTTTCGTTGAGCGCCACCCTTTCGCCGGATTTGTAGATATCGGGCTTATGAATAATCATGAGGTAGGGTCTCGGACGCTCTCGCCAAGGCTGTATTGACACAGTTAATTGGTCTTGTGGTCAATTTATACACTGAATCGAGCTCATAAAATCGCATGGATAAGACCAACCTATGTCTTGGCGTGTCGTTAACGGCGAGCGCATTCCTTTCGAGCGATAGTAACTGTGGCTCATTTAGAACGGGGAAACTGTATTTACACAGCTAATTGGTTGCGGTGACTTGCAACACTGAATTGCGCTCATTGAATCGCGTGGATAAGACGACCTATGCCTTGGCGTGCAAAGGAGCTACATTTACAGCGAGCGGTTCCCAATCGACGCATTGTTATATATGTGGCTTACGATAATCTTCAGGACCGCGAGAGGTGCTCCGCAGAATGAGTTTATTTACATAGCGATTAGTGAGTCTCTGCATGCTGGCTTCGACACTGAATCGATAACGCGTGGATACTGATTACCCATTTAACCACGAAGCCGCTCGCTACACTCTTCACTTGATGAATGAGATAGCGTGGCAATCCGAGGATATTGTTTGGTCGATGGTGAAGCGAGTTTTACAAATGGAAGGGGAACTAAAGACATTTTGTACACGGAGCTGTGACTATTAATTTTTAGTAGGTTTTGAAGATTTTCATGCGAATTTCGGTTACTGTATCACCCGTTTATGAACAGCAAACTCAATTATATCTTGCAAGAGTTAGTCAATAATAATTGAGGTAATTAGATACTCCTTGCTTTCAAAGAAATGGGAACAGGCGGCTGGCTGAAATACTCCCTTCGGAGTGGAAATGAGCACATTATGTGCAGAAACGATGTCAATGTGTATCCATTAACCGAGGTAAATAATAATCGTGTATGAGCTATGAGCCGTGCTATGAGCTACGGGAATAGCGCTATATAAATCACAGTTATTATTATTATTATCATTTTAATTTGGTTGTATAACTGATTATACTATGTTTGGTATTATTTTGTAGTAGAGAACGGCGGAGATGATTCAATATTGTAATTTGTATTATTTATTCTTAATTATTCTAACTTATATCCAATACCGCGTGCATTAGTGATTATTCACGGGGTGACTGCAATTAAAACAAAAATAATGATGGTTGACAGGATAAAAAATGCTTTTCTCTCGAAGCTTAATTGCTCTGAGAAATGACACAATTGATATCTTTATACTATTCAAGCACTTGAAAAAAAGAAAGGATGGGGTCTTGAATTCACTTTGTATTCTAACGAATAATAGTCAATGCATTTAGATACTCTCGGCTTCAGAGAAATGGGAACGGGTTTCATTAGCACTGTGTGAGCCTAACAGTACAGGCGACTTGCTGGAATACTCCCTTCGAAGGTGGAAAATGTGCATTCCTTTTGATTTATAAACAAAACAAAATACGGCTGACAGGATAAAGAAATGTTTAGAGTTTTCTCCGGGAGCGGTGTTACTCAAGAAATGACGGAATTTATAATATTTGTACATATTCACTAACTTAAAAAAGAGGAAAAAGATTGGGGTTTTGAGTATCAAATTATACATGTTTCATATTTAATTGAATTTAAACAAATCTGTTCTGATAACCGTCATTCTGCGATAAGATTTTTGAGACCGAGACCAGACAATAATTGGTTAATTATGTACAACGGGGATGTGGTGATAAGCAGGGGCGCCGGGGGATGTGGGGGGGGGGGGGGGGGGGTATTGCCCAAAATAGGGGAGGGGTATTCTTGCCCAAAATTACGGGTGTGTGTGCGGGGGAGGGGGGGGGGGAGATAACATAACGCACTTTTTATTTTGAAAGCAGGTAGTCATGAGGGGGAGGGCTACTTTACAAAATGCATCGTTGACCGAGAGACACTTGATGGGGGGGGGGGGGGGGGGGGGGGGGGGGCGGGGTTAACTGTTTTCCGAGGCTTTCTATTAGGCGGTGAACGGGGTATCACCAATAATAGAGGGTGCTTAATTATCGGCAAAATTGGGGTGGAGGCCGGGGGTACACCGTTTTCGCGGGTGTATTGTGTAAGGTGGGGGGAATGGGGGGGAGGGGGGGGGGGGGGGTGTTCCATCCCATATAATTGTATCAAAATGGTTTAAACTACAGTTTGATAGAATAAACATCAAACAAATTAGTTATAATTACGTGTTTAAATCTAGGGATAGGTTCAGTATTAGTATCATTGTTATAATTTGGTTATATAACTGATATAATATGTTTGGTTTTATTTAGTTGTAAGGAACTGTTGATACAATACAACGCATGGTTTTGATTATTCTTAATCTTCTGAAATATTTCCAATACCGTGTGCATAAGTGATGATTTTCACGGGGTGATTGCGGACCCATTTTGATTTATAATGCAGCAAAAAAATAAACAAAAGAGGTTCACAGGATAAAGAAATGATACAAATTTTCCCCGGGAGCTTGCTCCTCAAGAAATTACGCAATTTATATCTGTATGATATTCAAGCACTTGAAAAAAAGGTGAGGTCTGGAATTATCAAATTATACAAGTATCCAAACGGATATGTGTTATGATAAAAACTGTTTTGCGACACGATAATAGGGGAGAGGTTTAATTCCCCCTCCCCCGTCCCCTTCCCCCCCCCCCCCCCAAAAAAAAAAAATCAATCAATCAATAATAATAATAATAAATAAATACATTTTAAAAAGGGGGGAGATAACCGTTCGCAGGTTTTTATTATGTAACAGCTCAAAATATACCAGTTTTTAAAAATACACAATGATCTCTTCATTGTACCAATACTTCATTTGGAGATCGTCGTGCAGTTTGTGATACAAGCTCAATATTTCACGCAGAGACCAATAATGCGTCACGATCCGTTCATTTTGCGATACAAGCAACGAAATAACCTTAAATATAGCTTTTAAAGGACAAGTAACACCTCGAAAAAGCAAATGGCTGCCGCAGCAAAGAGCGCCCGTTTAACGGGCGCCAACAGCTAGTCTATTATATTAATACGGTAAGCTTCAACCCCAAAAATGGTTCCCACTCGAGATATCCTCACCCCGAGGATTCGGCGACTTCCCGACCGTCGAGATCGAAGGATATACTTTTGCGGAGGACAATAAGCCATTCCCGAGTCGCTCCGCCACGTGGTCGTCGTCCAGATCGAAGAAAAGGGAAAGTCAGCAATGTCAATTGCCTGTTTAAGACGCCGAGCATTGACTAACGATTATCGCCGTTAAAGTATTTGTAAGAATATAAACTGGAGTAGATAAAACAAATAATATATCGAGAAACTATTTTAGATATAACACGTTGCGAAACTACCCAGGTTTTGATAAATATCAATATTTATATTACGCGGATGGTATGGAATGATCGCTATTGCCGATTGGCATCGTGTTTGTAAGTGCATAGACGACAAAATGCGACAACTTCAATTTAGCTGCGGTTACAACGCGCGATGGCTGTACAGCCGTGTATACACGTCGCGCAGTCATCTAATTACCCCACCGAAACCGTAGTTTATTTGCATAGCTCACTGACCTGCTGACCATCGTCTCTGGTCACTATCTCATTCGCCCTACCGTACACGATACTATAATTGCGCCCAGCTTGTGGTAAGATGTATTAAGTCCGCGAGCCCACATGCTTTGTACACAGCTGAGCGGGCGTGCAAAGTGCATTGAAGTGAATAAAGCGGGGTGGACAATGGTGGAGCAGGGGAGTTTTTTTTTTTTTTTGGGGGGGGGGGGGTATCTGCTCATTTATTATGCAATGCATGCATGTATTGACGGCTACTATTCCTTCAACCATGGAACTCCCATATCCTTGCTTCAACGGAATATATCATCGGGTTTCACAAGAATATGACAAAATGTATACGCCGGAGAACTTAGATTGGATGTGAAAAGTTTATGGGATGCATGTATATAGACGGCTACTATTCCCTTTAAAGAAATATATCATCGGGTTTCACAAGAATATGACAAAACGTATACGCGGAGAACTTAGATTGGATATGAAACGTTCATGGGACACGACGGGTTATGTGTCATGCAGGCAATTGGAGTCGCGGGGGGGGGGGGGGGGGGGGGGGGTGGTCAGCGGCGAAGCTACTGTATATTAGCAAGTACACGAACATAGTGTACTGTATCTAACTAATACAAGCGGAACAAATTATGGACTCTATAAAATATGGGGGATAACTGAATAACTTTGCATGGGTACTAAACCATTATGATTTTGTTATACATTGGCCGGATATCGTTGGACGGGACCCTAATGCGTCGGGGCCCCGTCCAACGACGGGTTGTGGGGCGGGATTGAGTCGCCCGTGTTTATTTTGTCTTATACTATTTAAATTATGCCTCTGGGAATAGTAGAGATTTAAAGTATCGTTATGTCATCATCGCCTCTCTCTCACAAAAACCCGCGGATTTCCGCGGGTACAGCTAGTTAATGCTATGAATTTAATACCGAACGTAGCTTCTTGTTTCAAGATGCCGATGAGATTTTTATTTTAATAATCATTACTCTAAAATCATTACATTTAGCATCGTTGGAAAGCTCGTTGATATTTCATTTGTAATGATTATGCTGCACGTATGTGCATGGGACCATTGGAGAAAATTGGAGATATTCCGAACGTTCCTTAATCCGAAAATGAAATGGGTTTCGTTAATCCAAAAATAAAATGAGGTCCGTTTAACGGAAAATGAAATGCGGTTCGTTTATCCGAAAATGAAATGAGGTTCGCTAATCTGTAAGGTTCACAAACCTCACAATCGTGTTCCCATTAACGAACCCTATGTGAATTTTCGGATTAACAACCTTCGGAATATCGAACCTTTAGTACAACGATCCATCGGTTAACAACCCTCACGAAACTAGAAATTGCGCGCTCGGCGGGTCGCGCAGCCGAGCACATGTATCCCCCGAACCAAGGTAATCTTAACTATTTCTTTATATCATGGTTACCATGGCAACCATGAATCCGCCCCACACCAAAATCAATAGGCTTCATCCTCTTTCCTTAATACACCTTCATACCAAATAAGAAAATGATCGGACAAGAACTCGGACCTGTAGAGCGTTCACATGGTAATCTTAACTATTTCTTTATATCATGGTTATCATGGTTACCATGGCAACCAGGACTCCGCCCCACACCAAATCAATAGGCTTCATCCTCTTCCTTAATACACCTTCATACCAAATTAGAAAATGATCAGACAAGAACTCGGATCTATAGAGCGTTCACAAGGTAATCTTAACTATTTCTTTATATCATGGTTACCATGGCAACCAGGACTCCGCCCCACACCAAAATCAAAAGGCTTCATCCTCTTTCCTTAATACACCTTCATACCAAATTAGAAAATGATCGGACAAGAACTCGGACCTGATAGAGCGTTCACAAGGTAATCTTAACTATTTCTTTATATCATGGTTACCATGGCAACCAGGACTCCGCCCCACACCAAAATCAATAGGCTTCATCCTCTTTCCTTAAGACACTTCATACCAAATTAGAAAATGATCGGACAAGAACTCGGACCTGTAGAGCGTTCACAAGGTAATCTTAACTATTTCTTATATCATGGTTACCATGGCAACCAGACTCCGCCCCACACCAAAATCTAAAGGCTTCATCCTCTTTCCTTAAGACACCTTCATACCAAATTAGAAAATGATCAGACAAGAACTCGGACCTGTAGAGCGTTCACAAGGTAATATTAACTATTTATTTATATCATGGTTACCATGGCAACCAGGGACCGCGCCCCACACCAAAATCAATAGGCTTCATCCTCTTTCCTTAATACACCTTCATACCAAAATTAGAAATGATCGGACAAGAACTCGGACCTGTAGAGCGTTCACAAGGTAATCTTAACTATTTCTTTATATCATGGTTACCATGGCAACCAGGGCTCCGCCCAACACCAAAATCAATAGGCTTCATCCTCTTTCCTTAATACACCTTCATACCAAATTAGAAAATGATCGGACAAGAACTCGGACCTGTAGAGCGTTCACTAAGTAATCTTAACTATTTCTTTATATCATGGTTACCATGGCAACCAGGACTCCGCCCCACACCAAAATCAATAGGCTTCATCCTCTTTCCTTAATACACCTTCATACCAAATTAGAAAATGATCGGACAAGAACTCGGACCTGTAGAGCGTTCACAAGGTAATCTTAACTATTTCTTTATATCATGGTTACCATGGCAACCAGGACTCCGCCCCACACCAAAATCAATAGGCTTCATCCTCTTTCCTTAATACACCTTCATACCAAATTAGAAAATGATCGGACAAGAACTCGGACCTGTAGAGCGTTCACAAGAAAATCTCTGCGGCGGACGCGGCGGCGGCGGCGCGACGAGGCCAAATCCATAGTATCCCCCGAAGTGGTTCGGGGGATACAATTAGTTTGTTCAGGATAACGAACCGCACTCGTTCATATGATTTAAACCTATCAAGTGTGGTATAATTTTAAAGCGCAATTACCTGTCTTTTCAATACAATCATAACGATTTTGTTAGCAGGAAAAAATAGGAACAGCTGAATATGGGAAGGTTCGACAGAAGCGTTGTAAAATGCATTGTGTAAAATTGAAGGCGTTGCATCCAAAATCCACTATTGGAGATGTGTTTTCTGCCTTGCATAATTATCAGTAAATTTAGCATCATGTGAAAACATGTCTATTTTACTATGCTATCGGGGTGTTTGACGCATTAATGCTATGAATTTAATACCGGACGTGGTTTCTTGTTTCAAGATGCCGATGAGATATTATTTTAATATTCATTAAAATAGATATTATTTAATAGTCATTACTCTATCATCATTACATTTAGCATCGTTGGAAAGCTCGTTAATTTATCTTGAATATGATGTTTCATTTGTAATGATTATGATGCATGTGTGTGGACCACTGAAGAAAACTTCCGCAAGGTAGCATATTAGCGCCCTCTTTGACCGTGTAGGTATATTAATGCCCTGTTCCACAGGTCAGTGTGTTCCACCCATACCAAACGGCAAAACGGTGGACTTTGCAACAATTTAATTTGAGCACCTCAATTGCATTACCCGTGGGCGTCGATCATGGGGGGGGGGGGGGGGGATATATCTCCCCCAATATTTTAGGTGCGGGGCGGGGGGGGGGGGGGGCAGGGGCGGATCTAGCTTTTTGCTAAGGGGGGTTTGACACAATGACGATCCATGAGCCGCGAAGCGGTGATTTTTTTTTGCTTTTTTGAACCCCCGTAAGTGATTTTTTTTTCTCACTTTTGTTCACTTTTTTCACTGATACATTTTCACTTGAGAGCCCAAGGGGGGGGGGGGGGGTAAACCCCCTAACCCCCCCCCCCCCCCCGTAGATCCGCCACTGGGGGGGGGGGGGGGGTGGCCTGCATTATCATCCCCTAATATTTGGGGTTCAGAAATATAAAATAAAGGGACGATTACCCCCTCTCATTCATTACGTTAAAGTTGATAATAGTGCTAAACTGCCCAAATCCAAAATCTTCCGGGGGGCTGCGCCCCCTGGAACCCCTATTAAGGCCATCTGGCCAAGTCCCTTATATACACACCTAATCAGGATTTCCCGCTATACCCACTAAAATGAGCTAACATTCAACATACTGATACGTAACGGTTTTACGTATTTACATAATTATGAACAACATCTTTAGTTCTTGATATTCAAATCCTAAAGCTTCCTGGATCCCTATTGATATTATAATGTGAGGGCAGTATCCTTTGACTGATTTAGTTCAGGGTTCCAGCAGTGTGCTTGCAATGTGCACTTCATGATCTGAACATTTATAAACAGCTAAATGCTCGTTGACTTTAATTTAGGTGTCATATTGGTTAAAAACTCGTTTCACTTCTGATCTTTTCCCAATAATGCTTACAAATTTTGTATCATAAAAAAAAGATTAAGCACCCTTTCAAGCGATACAAAATATAACAAACTTCATTAGAAAAGAGATATCAAAATTGACTTCCTGAAAGGGTTTTATAATACTATATCTATATCGGACTTCATTTCTCCACAGGTTTTCTTCTTATCCATTTTCCTGACTTCGTATGAGTAGCTATACAATTACCACCTCCCTGATCTTACTTTTACACTGTCTTTCTTACCCAGATATTTTGAGTGCAGTGCAGTATAAACGTAGGCAAATACAACTTTTCTTTATACGAACGTGCAAAATATGCCTAAAATAATACGGCCGTGCATGCAGAAAACGGGGGAAGCCTGGGGGAAGCCATGGCTATTAAAATAATATGCCATGTGTTTAGAGAGACCGTTGGCTCGTCGACAGCTGCATGCACGGTGAAATCTGGCAGTATTACATTTGTGTCCCTCCGCCGAGAAACTGCACGCCTGCGAAACAAAACCCCTGATCAGGGGTTTTAGCACGCACGGGCAGAGTGAAAACCCCTGATCAGGGGTTTTGGCAGGCAGAGTAAAAACCCCTGATCAGGGGTTTTGGCTCGCACAGGCGGAGTGAAAACCCCTGATCAGGGGTTTTGGTACGCACGGGCAGAGTAAAAAAAAAACCCTGATCAGGGGTTTTGGCAGGCAGAGTAAAAACCCCTGATCAGGGGTTTTGGCTCGCACAGGCGGAGTGAAAACCCCTGATCAGGGGTTTCGGCACGCACGGGCGGAGTGAAAACCCCTGATCAGGGGTTTTGGCAGGCAGAGTAAAAACCCCTGATCAGGGGTTTTGGCTCACACAAGCAGAGTGAAAACCCCTGATCAGGGGTTTTGGCTCGCACGGGCAGAGTAAAAACCCCTGATCAGGGGTTTTGGCAGGCAGAGTAAAAACCCCTGATCAGGGGTTTTGGCTCGCACAAGCAGAGTGAAAACCCCTGATCAGGGGTTTTGGCTCGCACGGGCAGAGTAAAAACCCCTGATCAGGGGTTTTGGCAGGCAGAGTAAAAACCCCTGATCAGGGGTTTTGGCTCGCACAGGCGGAATGAAAACCCCTGATCAGGGGTTTTGGTACGCACGGGCAGAGTAAAAACCCCTGATCAGGGGTTTTGGCAGGCAGAGTAAAAACCCCTGATCAGGGGTTTCTGCTCGCACGGGCAGAGTAAAAACCCCTGATCAGATACGCACGGGCATAGTGAAAACGGACACACTTTCAAACGTACTCAAGTATCAATAACTAACAAAAAAAAAAATAATTGGATGATGGCACCAGATTATAGGGTTATTTTACTTCATACACAGTTGGTATTTTTGTATTTCTATGTTTAACTTATATGAGAAAAATCATATATTATATAATAACAACTGAAATAATAACAAAAGTTACTACTAAGATAATTAAATAATTTAATAATACACACAATAAACGGTAATGATAATTATATCAATACACATAATTAAAATATCAAACAAACCAATACATATCTTTTTATATCTCTTTAGAGCAAAATAATATATTACATATTACATATATAACATATATTACAAATAATTATAACAACTTATAATATATACAAACAATAGTTACTATACTAATATTTTAGTAATAATAATAATTATACATTTATTTCGCGCGCACATACTAAGATAATAACACAATGAAATATATACATACTACATTATAACAAAGATATCAATACATATATCATAAATATCAGTCATAATAATACTCATGGACATGAACTTTTGGAGGTACATTTATATTTGAATATGAATAAGAAAAAAATAATGGAAAAAACGAATAATAAGAAGACTATTTGTAATCGATCGATCACATGTTTTGATCGTTCATGATCGATCACAAACCGGCTATCGAGCGTTACGTCCAACTACTTCTCGTCGCGTCGGATGTCGACGCCGATATCGTGAGTTACCGACTTCGGATTGCTTTGAAATTTTCGTCACTTGTCAATGATACTTATATAATCACTTTGTGAGAATTTCAAAAGAATCGGCTTCGTACTTTTGAAATGCTAGGGGGGTGTGCATTTGTATACCTTTACCGGATAACCTACATCAAATTGATGATTTCTGAAGAGTGAAGTCTATGCGTGCAATATTCCAACTGATCATTGCAAATGCAATGATGACCATGACCCCTAACTCTACAGAACGCTACTCGCTAGCGCGTACGTCCAGCTCACACCGTACCGAAATTGCACATTTTGTGTGCAGGCTAATTGACCTTAAAATTATACATATGATACGGGACTTACCACCGATACATTATCCAATATCTGTGATCCAACTGTCCGGTGAATTAAAATTGTGATTTTTCCCTCCATTCCGCTAAGTGATTTATGCGCCTCCTCGACTTCTCTCTGTGTGTTAGCGCAACTCCGAACAGATTTCGAACGACAGATGATCGCGATGATCGATGATGTCCGCCGGCGATGCGAACGGCAAACGGCGCTTGCGATACACATGTACGCGCGGTAATAGCATATTCATGTGTATCGCATAGCGCCGTTCACCGTTCGCATCGGCGGCCATCGCGCGATCATCTGGATTTATATTGGATAATGTATCGGTGGTAAGTACCGTATCATATGTATAATTTTAAGGTCAATTAGCCTGCACACAAAATGTGCAATTTCGGTACGGTGTGAGCTGGACATGTAGAGTTACATGACCCCGGAAGCTGATCAGGTCAGTTCCCAGAATTCAATTTAGTGCTGCGCGCGCTCCGGTGTACACACACCGTGTTCGTATCGCTTGCTCACATGCGCGGAGTGATGCGTGCGGGCTTCTTCTTCTTCTTCTTCGGGTTAATCTGCCTCCTTCAATCCTGAAGATTCTTGCGTCGCCTGTTTGCTGTGTACTTCCCGCAAAATTTAGCTTTTTTAGCTTTTTTGTATAGTGTCTTGGTCGCGGATCCCCGCGATCTTCTTTTCTCATTTCTGTATAAATTCTGGGTTATTTTGTGAAATGTGAGTATTTATCAATCAAATCATGTATTATAGAGGTGGAATACTGTCTACTTCAAACCCATATAAATTATCATTTGTTCATTTTGGGGGATTTTGTATCATACTAGTACTACACATAGCCAGCGAGCGGTACCTTTCGCGAACGGTAATGTATGCATGACGTCATTGATCGCGTGCGCACGCATCTCATTACGAGACTTGGCTGGCTTCTGGGCCGATTATGCATGCCATGAAAATGTGGTATCGGAGCGGTATCGGTCTGGACATAGCACAGGGTTTACCATTTTCGCTGCATTCTCTTCCCACAATTCATTTCGATGCTTACGTCATTGGCTTTCTGAACGCCCATTCTACACGTTGATACCAAATTCGATACGCGACTCTTTGGACAAAATCTTGTGAAAGAAGGTCTTTTTCACCTGCTGTTTTTCGCCAAAATGGATTTTGAGCTATTCGGGATGCCGTTTATAACTAAGGTAAGTTTTCGATATTTTGAAAATTTTGTATGTGAATGATGATAATTTATCTGAATTCGACATACTTTCATCGATCGTTTCATACCTTTTTTCTTGTGTGCGAGTGTTGATAAAGTTGTTGACATGGACATTATGCATGGTTTTGCAGTCCCGATATACAGTAGCTATCGTCGTACTTTTTTGTGCATGCACAGTGGAGCGCTCTGGCACGTGTGCGTGGGGCGAGCCTCATAAATATTCATATGATTTTCATGCGCAAGCGCACTTCGGCTGTACCGGCGCTCGGCGAAGCGATATAATGGGAATACACGATGAATGGGACAGCGGGCTATGTGTACTAGTACTAGTATTAGGGAGTTCGGTGATATTTGGATTTTTTGATGGAACCTCAACAAACTTAATATCATTGGAAAGCTTGTAAAGTAAGACAAATAATGGTGCTTAAATCAACTTATTAGCTTCAATATTAGTGGAGATATTCCAATTTTAGAGGTAGAAGGTACAAAGTTTGGTTCTGCCAGTTTCAGGCGATGGACGGTAACTATGCTCTGCGCGTGCCCCAGCGCTATTAATAGAAAACGCATGCCTCACAACATGGCTAAAAATATCAAAATCAGTACGTGGGCAATTTTAGAGGCACGGATTTTCCGTTTCAAAAAAAGGCCTTTTCCGTTTCAGAAAATCGGGAATTCCGTTTTTACCTGCCTGAAAAACGGAAATTCCGTTTTGCCATAGACTTTGTACATGTGAAAAACTGCAAATTCCGTTTACCATCAAACTCTATACAAAATTCAATGAGTACCGTAAAACTCCGTGTATAAGACGCACTCGTGTATAAAACGCACCCCCAACTTTCTATTAAAAAAAAAAAAAAAAATTAAAAAAAACATTTTTTAAATTTTTTTTTTTAGAATATTTTTTGTTCATGAATATTCATATATTCATGAGGTAGCAATGCTCATTAAATATGCAAAATACTAAATTCATTAATAACTTTTTTGTTGAGAAAAATGTATAACCACTGTTTAGAAAATTGAATATTAAATGAGTGCTGCTACTCATGAATATCTGAATATTCAATTAGTAGCAGTGTTACTGCTTAAAAACTTGCATTTTGTTTTGCTAACCACTATAATTTATGTAGGAAAAAGGTATATTTTGATAAATGTTCCCCCTTATATCAAGCTCTTGTCATGCCCTAGACCAGTTTAATATGCATTAAACATGACTACCGGGTGTCCCAAAAAAAATTTCTAAAAAAAAAAATTTTTTTTTTTTTTTTTTTTTTTTTTTTTTTTTTTTTGGGCTGTACCTGTGTATAAGACGCACCCCCCACTTTGAAAATTTTCGGACGGAAAAAAAGTGCGTCTTATACACGGGAGTTTTACGGTATGGTAAAATCATGATTTTCACCCACAAATCATCCAAATTTCGGGGAATGTGTCATGCCTGATATCAGAAATGACTTACGACAGGCCAGAGAGTAGTTAGGCTATTCAATAATATAGGTATTTATTGTGAAAACTTACCGATTTTCTCTCGCTTCAACTTCAAGCTTTCATACGTATCACTATCAGCGTGTGGTGACGTCGTGTCGTAATCGAATTCCGTACCATTACCAAAGCCGTAGTATATACCCCGGAACGAACGCGGAAGTAATTGTTATACACGTGTGCGCTGATTATATCTCGAACATTTTCTAACTCCTCGAACCTGCATGTGTACTGAAGCTTACATCATATCAGTACAACGACACGAATAAGTCAACACTAACACTTCACTTGTATACTTTCCGTGCAGCTTATCGGGTCTTTTTTCTTACGCGAGATATCCATCCGCCGGGAATTGGGGAATTCCCCAATTCCCGGCGGATGGATATCTCGCGTAAGAAATGAGACCCATAACCTGCACGCAAAGTAAACGAGTGATATGGCGGGCTGTACCGATAGAGGGCGGACTGGATGTCAACGTTTGAGAATCGTTTAATCCATGTGCAGTATTAATATTACGTACATGGGTGACATGGTACGGCGCAGCTAGCTCTGACTGATAGCAGCTAGCTGCCGTACTCACCGCGCTAGATCGGCTGTCATAATAAACGCAGCGGATTTCTTGTCGTTGTAAGTTGCATTCGACATCGTCTTTCTTGTACTTTTTTGTCATTTGTTTTCTTCTGATAGTTTTCTACTACAAAATATGAATTTTTGAGGAAAAAGAGGTTTTCCGCGATTTTCCGTTTGAGAACTCATTTTCCGTTTCAAATGGTCAATTCCGCGATTTTCCGCGATCGCGGAAAATCCGTGCCTCTACAATTTGTTTACATTGGATGATCGCAGCTTAGCGCTATTACTACTCCCATAGTAATGTATTTCAATGTGTAGAGAAATCAACACACTTTCATTAAATACTACTTTTCCATACCTTTTTCAGATTCCTTCCTCCAGTTTTAAACGATTTTTCTAATTTTTCTGCCGAAAATCGATGCAAAAATGTCAGCAAAACAATCCTTCAAAAAAATCATTTGCAAGGTGAAAATTCCAAAAAATTCCGACAAATTTGGTGTCATTCGAAAGATCAGATTCTGCTCTACACGACAATGGCCTCAAATTCAACGTAGAGGGAGTTTACGAACCCCTACTCTGGCATGGAAGTTGGGAAAATTTATGCACTGTCGAAGCAAAATGGAGTCTTCAAGTGCAGTCGCTACCGCGACTACCGCGAAGTCTCCTAACTCGCTGCGCATTCAGATTGTTTGTTGGGGTGTTAAAACATCGATTTAGGAACAACTAATGCCATATCCAGATCAAGGAAGGATTAAGCTTCAAGAGGATACCAATTTCATGGTTAAAGTCATACATGTAAAGTGTCCAAATCCACGAAAATTACTTGGAGCTTCATCGTTTCTCTTCTACCGTGTTGTTTAGCTTATGGTAAGAGAAGAATAAAATAGGGTTTGATTTTTCCAAATGTCCCTTTAGTATGAAGATAATTATCATTGAAAATCATTATTTCTAAAGCGTTAATCAACGCAATTGAAAAAAAGTACAATTGTCTCAGCATAGAACGTCCGCATGCAGCACCCGTGAGAACATTGCGGAGATTGAACTTTGAGCCGAGCGAGTTCAAATTCCATGAATTATGTACTACGTGTGTAAAAATACACGGATGCGAATATCTCAAACGGATCATTCATTACTACGACAAAAGTATGGCAGACCATCAGTATTCGGTGATAAAATATGAACTCAATATTCATTTTTTTCACTAGGTAAACAGTGTTCGTTTTCTTTCAAACTTTCACAAATCTTTCAATTGTATTTTACAATGATATTGATGTAGGATTGAAGTCTGAAATGTCATTTTGTGCAATATCTGACACTTTACATGCATCACTTTAAATATTGAAAAATATTCATTTTACGGAAGGTTTTGCGTGTTAGCAGATACAAATGCGTGATTGCGGTATTCTGTCGTTCTCCCTACTAGTATTCAGTGACATTCATGAATTTTGAATGCGAATATGCTAGGCACGTGCTCCGCACGGCGCCTGGTTAGGTTAATGAATAAGAGGCTAGAGGAGTAGGTATTTATACGTTATCAAGAGCAAGACTGGAGCAAGCCTCCAGGAAATTTTAACCAGAGTTGGAAATGAAAGCGCAACTGCAACTTTTCTTGAGTAAAGAAGTATGGACAAGACTTGAAACTTTGTGCGTATTGAAACTTCGCGCATCATATCGGTGATACGCAAACATTAGAACACGTACACGGCGACGGAAATATCCGACGCCAAATGAAAGAGCACACATTACTTTACTTACTAATTGAACCAAAAAATTAGCAAACAAAGATCGATATTTCTCGAGAAAAAACTAACTTTTTGTGTGTTTTTTCGTATATCACAACTTTGGTGTTGAAACAATATTATGGACTAGGGAAAATCATCAAATTAAATTGAAATCCTTCCAGTAGAACAGACGTGTTGATATCGAAATGCTGCGCAAAATGCTCCTTTATTTGACCTTCCTTTCAAATTTACTTTCGGATCGCGCAATCAATCTCCGTAGAAAGCTTAACAACGCTGCGCGTGCAAATATGTGTTAAGAATTTCTTGTTGATATGACATGGTTACGGGGCAATATCACATGAATTGTGAGTTTAAATCAAAAATGTTTTAGATACATCGAATCCTCAGAATAGGGGGAGTATATTAATGCTCGTTTCAGTGAGATTACAGTAATTTTGTTGATCCTACGACACTTTGAAAAAATTCGAAATTTTTGTGCGCGAAGTTACAATACACCTTCATAAGAATGAATGAATCAAATATGACCATGCAATAATATGCAATATGCCTTTATGGATGCTCAAGGTGCAGTATGGAATATAATTAAATCATGTTCATTAGATTATGGGTGCTAAAATGTATAATTATATTGCAGCATTTTCTTCCGAGACATGCCAACGGTAACGGCTAAATATTTAAAAAGTGTCCTATGACTATGCGCATGATGCGACGAGTTCAAAAATCATATTTCGCAAATTCAAGGAAAGCAAAATTGTACACTTGGAAAGTGTATCTACATGTATCATTAAGACATAAGTCATACATCATGTGTTATATCAATATATGGACTACTGACTGAAAAGTAATACCCACAATGCCAATGGTGGATTTGTGCAGCGAGCAACTTGAGTCTTAAAAGATTAAATTTTCAATGATGTTAAACTTGACCAGTTTCCTAGAGGTGCTGCTTCAAATTTTGACAAAATTACTGAATCATGATTTTTGATGTGCTGTGTGTGCTGCTGTGATGCTACAAATTAACTTTGATCGCAGGGAGTGCCTCCAAAATTAAAACTAATATATTAGTAAGACAATGAATTGACATTGTTTTTAAACAGAAAGTATTGATTAGTAAACTCTATGAAAAAGAGTAAAGAAAATGGGATTCCAACGGGATTAGTAAACTCTGCAAACCGGAAATAGAAAAAGAGGCACTGAAAAGCCAGATTTACTGGTCTAAGTAAGCTCAGCTGACCAAAAGGTAGTATGGAGGATGTTTAAAGGGACTTAGTAACATTGTCCAACTCCTCAAAATAAATTTTTTATTCTAGCGGTTCCCTCATACCTTGTTGTATTCGTATTACCAATAAAATCATGGGACAGGTTTCGGTTTTTCAAATTTCCCTTTCGTTACAAAGATATGTACGATCGAAGTATTCAGATAAGAAAAACTCCCCCGGAGTTTTTCTTACCGTGTACAAAGTGAGTGCCAGTGAGTTAGTGACTATCACTTTGCATTTTCGCTCATTACTTGGCCATGCAATGTCCATTTGACTTGAAATTTTCACACAGTACCCTGTGGACATATGATATAACAACAATATACATTGCATCAACCATTCATCACTTTTTCCACATGTCAACAAAGTTACTAGATCCCTTTAAATAACGACATGATTCATCCGAGAGTGATCAAGAATGATTCACGCTTAAAAATGGCCCCAATAAATTGTTTCCCTGCATGTCTGTAGACTAAGCCAAGCATATTTGTGCCATCCTGAACTGTTGCGTGTAATGTTATATGGTATCTTTTGTTTAGTCTGAAGATTCCACATTTCTCGATTCCATTACCTCACTTAGTGTCAGGTGGGCCTGGCCAGAAATGTTCTTTGATAAATCCAACTGCCTACTTCCTGTGTGCCACCCCATTCCAAGTTGGTAATCCCAACGGTTCCGTTGATATGTTGGTGGATCGCGGATGAGTTTTTGACTTTTTGTCCTGTGTTGGTTGGCCTACGGGCAATATGCTAATCACAGTTTACGATTTTCTCATTTTACAAGAAAGTTTTCTCAATTTTTCTTGTCTAGTGAAAACTATAAACTGAAATTAACTATTCAAAAGTCTTTGATCTACATACCGTAAAACTCTGTGTATAAGACGCACTTGTGTATAAACCGCACCCCCAACTTTCACAGCAAAAAAAAAAAAAAAAAAAAAAAGACCCTGACGTGATGTTGGAATGCTTATTCCACTGGTCTAGGGCATGACAATAGCTTAATGTTGAATGTAGCATTCATCAACATCATTTTCTCACATAAAAATAGTGGTTTTAGTACACAAATTGCACATTTATTGAGCAGTAACACTGGTGCTCATAAATATTCATATGAATATTCATGAATATTCATGAGCACCAATACTCGCTAAATATAATGCAATTTCCTAAATTTACTAACAACTATTTTTAATTATGAGCAAAATTAATAACCACTGGTTAGAAAATTGCATATTTAATTAGTACTGCTGCTCACGAAGTATGAATATTCATTAGCAGCAGTATTACTGCTCAATAAACTTTCAATTTTTACATCTGTAACCAATATTTTTTGTGTGAGAAAAAGGTATATATTGCTGAATGCTGCAACTGACAGCAAGCTCTTGTCATGCCCTAAACCATGTGTTAAATACACATTCAACATTCAACATGACTACTAAAATTTTTATTTTTTATTTATTTATTTTTAATTTTTTTTTGGATGTACCTGTGTATAAGACGCACCCCCCACTTTGAAAATTTTCGGACAGAAAAAAAGTGTGTCTTTATTTTACGGTAATGTCTGTGACCTATAAAATGGGTCCCTTCCCCAAAGTAGGAATAAGTAAGATATTTAGGACTTGACCATCTCGAATTGACTCGTGATATATGTGACCTGCTATAAAAATCAAACGTAGATTTTCATACCATTGGACAGGCCTCATCACAAGCTTTCATTTGATGCTTCGTTCTAAAAAATTGGTCAATAATTGGCAAAGATATGTACAATGTATGTTTTAATCAGGGCTCCACACTTACCTTTTTTGTCAGTGGCCCGGTCGGGCCAGTGAAATAATTTATTTCCCTTTTCTGGTGGCCTGAAAGAAAAATTTCCTGGCCCCAAAATCAAAATATCACTCTTTCCTGATCATACCTGTGATTATGAGCATGACATGGAAGAAAACAAGATTTTTCTAATTTTGTCATTGCCGAGTTGAAAATCTGCTTGCCTGATCGGGCCACCAAAATATGACTTTTATACATTTTCACTGGCCCGAAGTGCAATTTCACTGGCCCCGGGCCAGTGCGAGTGTCGAGCCCTGTTTTAGTTTTTACAAACGCAAGTCTTTTACACACATTACATGAACTTAAAATGCCCATTTCTTCAAAACATGAATTACAGACAAGTGCCAGGTTTTGCTATATAGCTAGTAACAAGTGCAAGAATCATTCTCATGAATATCAGCCAGTATTTGCAATTCCCAGTCACTGCAGGGTGATACATGGGTACTTTTTCCAGCTCCTGAGTAAATGCTTTAACCCTAACCAGGCCGACTTTTCGCGCGATAATTCCGCAACGCGTGCAGGTATTGCCGCGTGACTTCATGAGTTTTTTCATTGAAGTCTTGCGCAACTTTTGAGACCAAATTTGCGACGACCGGGTATACGGTTCTAAAGTCACGTGACCTTTTGTAAGTGAGCGTCGGCCCGAAAATCGCCAAATTTTGTGATTTGTGTACAAATCCTATGGAAATTGATTTTTTCCTATAATAGACAAAACCTTCATTATTTTTCATTCTAATCACTGCAGTCATTTAATATTGGGCTAAACGTTGTTGAATAATGGTTAATAATTGATTCCATAAAAAAAAATTATAAAAAACAAAAGTAAAAAAACAAAGAAATACATAAGAAATTCAAAAAACAAAGAAATACATAAGGAATTTTTTGGCTGTCGCAATTTTTAATGTTGAAAACCTGATAATTAGGTCATAAAGAATATTCATGCACACAATTAGCATATTCTGAGCCATATTTAGTGATTTATTGACAAAAAGGGGATTTTTGCATAAATTTGCATAATTAATTTTAAATTGATTTTTTTCAAAAAACTAACAATGCAATCTTGTAGATTATGTCGCAATCTATCTGTGTGCCAAATTTTGTGCCGGCCGCGCGTTCGGCGACCGAGATCTCAGGGGGGGTGGAATCCACCCCCCCCCCCCCCCCCCCCCCCCCCGGCTATAGCATAGCCAAAATAACCCGGCCTGGTTAGGGTTAAAGGGACTAAGTAACATTGTCCAAACCCTCAAAACTTACTTGGAACTCTAATGGTTCTGCCATACCTTATTAACAATAAAAGCGCTGGACAGGTCTCGGTTTTGCAAATTTCCATTTCGTTCAAAAGATATTTACGATTGAAGTGTTCAGATATGAAATTGTCTACGGGATAATGTCATGCCGTGTACAAAGTAAGTACAATGAGTTAGGGAATATCACTTTGCATTTTTGCTCATATCTTGCCCAAAAAACATCAAATTTTAAACGTGAAATGTTCACACATTACTTTGTGGACATATCAGATCACTCCAATACACATTTTAAAATCACTTTCCACTTGCCAACAAAGTTACTAGATCCCTTTAAAAGTAAAGAAATATTTCCCTTATTACCACAAGTCCACTATAATACTTGATGTTGAATGGCCCAAAATATCATCAGTGGCAAAACTTTTGTATGGGCTAAAAATGCAGAACTTGCCACTAACCAGTTAAAACATTTCACACCTGTGGAGTTCCACATGCCGATTGTCGTATATACATATATGCCACCAGAGATCAATTTAGCTACTTGTTTGATCTACTGTATGTTCCAGGCCTTGTGTTGGATTTCCTAGTATCAATTGCGGGGTTGACAGAACAATGAATGGATACTAGTACTTTGAACAGCAGAAGGGTTCTGGAAGTTCTCGATTAACTAAAGTATAAAACAAATTAACGCCCTTTTTATGACAAAGGAACTTTTAAGGAAGTCCAAGCGACATGTTTAATTTACAGTACACACTTAGTTCTTGAAAAATGTATTCAACTAATAAGAGTTTCAGTTTTTTGTGGTTATTGATTATTTCCCTCTCTTTGTTGCACTAGTTAGTTGCAACAAAAAAATCTGTACATACACGTATGTATAGCCTATATAGGTCAACACTTGTGCAACTTTTGTGGGGTTATCATGCTGTGCTTTTAGTTTGCTCGCGATGTTGCAATACTTCAAATAATTCTTGTGACTGTGAGTGACACCTGCACTGCCTGCATGCAGGAAGAAGTTCACGCTGTTGTATATGTATAAATCTCTGAACTTTCTGGAAATGATTGGAGTTCTGCGGTCGGTCGTGACATTGTGGCTGCTTGCAATATTCTAAAAAGGACTTTTTGTCGCCTCTCGAAACTGACGTTACATCCAATATATTGGTTCTTTAACTTTGCCACGAACTGTACACAGTGGATTGCTCTTTAAAGTTTCTTACTAGTACTAGACACATCCAACATATTGTTTGTTGAACTGTACATCGTGAATTTTTCTCAACGGTGTAAAAGTTTCAAGAGCTGTGAAATAATCAGTGGACCACTTTGTACTCTCCTTGAACCTTGAACCTTGAACCTTGTTGAAGAGTTACTTACTCTCCTGAAAGCGTAGACGCGGTCCTGGATAGGGCTGTGCATCAGTACTAGTATTTATCACCATCAGTATCCACCTTTGCGACCAAACAACATGAATAGGTATGGTATTCACAAGTTGAAGTTACAACTATAGATTGGTTGCCACCAAACACGGTTTGTGGGTACATGTCGTAGTAATGCCATCGTAAAAGTGTGTTATTGTTGGATGCAATTATCAATCGTATAATCAATCCTCCACACTCCACACTAACTTCTTTCTGTACTGTCCGGTACGGGCAAGTAAAATCCCAAATTAAAAATGTTACTTGCCCCAATCTAAAATTTACTTGCCCCAATCTAAAATTTACTTGCCGTCTTTAACTTCTAGAAGAGATATATTGTACATGATTTGACATTGTTCTCTACAACTATTTTTTTTGCCCGATCGGGCAAGCAAACTATGTAGGCAATGTATGACATTTTACTTGCGTGACATACATTTTTACTTGCCTTTGGTAAGTGCTAGTATCGAACCCTGATATAATAATCCGCTTTAAACTGCGGGTTGCTGACCAGCTCGGGCAAATACAGGCTTTTTTCAACAATTAAAGTTTTGCACAAATGTGCTTTTAACATGTCAGCAAAATTTTAAGTGAACGAGATTATGCGAAGTATTTTTAGTTATGAATATGGTATTAATCATAGTCATGCATAGGGATGTACACAGTGGTTTGCAATTTTGAACGAGGCTACTTTATGCACTGCATATTAAACACTGAGCCTGTGTGAATCGTGCATTACTGTAAACGTCATTATTTTCGCACGATTAATATTTCGCGCTGAGAAACACAAAAAGACATTCGCGGCTTTTTAATTTCGCGGCCAAGCAAGTGTTCACACGCATTGCAAATCGCGCATTTATATTCGCGGGATTTAATATTCGCGGACGCAGACTTCAGCGCGAAATCCACGAAAATGAATGCACCGCGAACATTACCACGTTTACCGTATGCGCGAGCCGCTCACAAGATGGCACCGCGCATCTGATTTACGACACCGAACCACCTCTTTGTAAAGTGGGATAGCTTTTGACTCTATCGTTCTCTTTCCCCAGGCGTGTGAGACAACCAACCAACGATATGGCTGATACCAACGAAGAATTTGAGTCCGTCGATTCCGGTGCCTCCACCACCTACCCTCAGCAGTGCTCAGCCCTGCGTAAAAATGGCTTCGTCGTCATCAAGTCACGCCCCTGCAAAATCGTAGAAATGTCCACCTCAAAAACTGGCAAGCACGGTCACGCAAAGGTAAGCCCCTGCAAAACGTAGAAATGTCCACCTCAAAAACTGGCAAGCACGGTCACGCAAAAGTAAGCCGATGCTAGAAATTAAATGACATTTGCCTCGTTGTGCACAGTCCGGCAAGTATTATAAACATTTTTTTTTTTTTTTCACACTTGAGTGGCCGAAAACCAGAATCTGGTGGCCTCAAAACAAAGAACCCTTTGAACAGGTGTCTTCATTTATATCACAAATATGGGCAAATTTTAAAAGAATGCCGAGTTGAAAATTAAAAGCTGGGGTGTTAGCTTGGAATGGAGAAGGCCAGAATCAATGTACATACCATTATGCTTGTAATTAGGGCTGAGTCTAAACCAGATATTTTTATTTTTATTTTTTACATTTTGGATACCGTAAAACTCCGTGTATAAGACGCACTCGTGTATAAAACGCACCCCCAACTTTCTATTTAAAAAAAAAAAAAAAATTTTTTTTTTTATTTTTTTTTTTTTTTTTTTTTTAGAATATTTTTTTTCATGAATATTCATATACCGTAAAACTCCGTGTATAAGACGCACTTTTTTTCCGTCGGAAAATTTTCAAAGTGGGGGGTGCGTCTTATACACAGGTACAGCCAAAAAAATTTTTTTTTTTTAGAATTTTTTTTTGGGGACACCCGGTAGTCATGTTTAATGCATATTAAACTGGTCTAGGGCATGACAAGAGCTTGATATAAGGGAGAACATTTATCAAAATATACCTTTTTCCTACATAAATTATAGTGGTTAGCAAAACAAAATGCAAGTTTTTAAGCAGTAACACTACTACTAATTGAATATTCAGATATTCATGAGTAGCAGCACTCATTTAATGTTAAATTTTCTAAACAGTGGTTATACATTTTTCTCAACAAGAAAGTTATTAATGAATTTAGTATTTTGCATATTTAATGAGCATTGCTACCTCATGAATATATGAATATTCATGAAAAAAAAAATTCTAAAAAAAAAATAAATTTTTTTTGTTTTTTTTGTTTTTATATATTTTTTTTTTATAGAAAGTTGGGGTGCGTTTTATACACGAGTGCGTCTTATACACGGAGTTTTACGGTATTCATGAGGTAGCAATGCTCATTAAATATGCAACATACTAAATTCATTAATAACTTTTTTGTTGAGAAAAATGTATAACCACTGTTTAGAAAATTGAATATTAAATGAGTGCTGCTACTCATGAATATCTGAATATTCAATTAGTAGCAGTGTTACTGCTTAAAAACTTGCATTTTGTTTTGCTAACCACTATAATTTATGTAGGAAAAAGGTATATTTTGATAAATGTTCCCTCTTATATCAAGCTCTTGTCATGCCCTAGACCAGTTTAATATGCATTAAACATGACTACCGGGTGTCCCAAAAAAAAAATTCTTAAAATTTTTTTTTTTTTTTTTTTTTTTTTTTTTTTTTTTTTTGTGGCTGTACCTGTGTATAAGACGCACCCCCCACTTTGAAAATTTTCCGACGGAAAAAAAGTGCGTCTTATACACGGAGTTTTACGGTATATCCAATATCCGTCAGTTTTTTCAATTGGAATTGGCAGGACAGTGAGATGTTAGTCTACAAACGGCTGTCAAGATGAAAGCCTTCGGATATCTGATCATTGATACTTCTAAATTTGGCTCATAAACTACCACTAATATATTCATTAATCCTCTTACCATTTGTATATTTTGTGTTGTTTATTTGTTTTGTTTTATTTGTGATATATTTAAAATACTTTAACTTTAGCAATAGCTTAGCAGGGTTCACCCTGCCATTCTCTGACCATATCTGTAGAATGGGGAGAAGAAAAACGAAAAATATCTGTTTGGACTCTGCCACTTTTTTTCTTCATGTTAATCTCCGAAGTTGCAACATATGATTGACTATATTATTTCTGTAAACTGTAAACTCAGTACACATGTTCGAGAGTATTCTTGTTACGCATGATGAGCCATCTTTTTCTGCAATCTGGCATCTTGACTTAGACTATTTCTGTAAAATTTCACAATTCCTGATAATTGACTTATCACATTTTTTGCAACCTCGCATCTTGTACTTGACTATTTCTGTAATTGCACAACTCATGATTGACTTTCTTATTTCTGTGATACCACAACTTGTGGTAAAAGGGGATCACCAGGCAAAAAACAACACATAAGTATACGTTTTGGTACTGTTTTGTGATATCAAATACATTGTAGATACCCAACATTTTGCAAAGGGTTGTGTAAATTCACAAACAAAGCAATAAATTACCGCCGCTACGGAACCAATATGATTTCCTTTGCGAGTGCGCCAATGCTATTCACTTGTACGTTTGGAGACAATAGAATCCTGGATGATTCGTTTGCGCTGGACATAGTAGTCTTCGTACATGCAGACCCATAAATGCATGCTTTAGAATGGTGATGCGTTTTCCAGTCATATTTTTTCTTTCTGGAAACATATTTTTGTGAACTTGTTGATGGAATGGACTACTAAAGATGTTGCCTTTCATTTATAAGAATATTATTTTTGGGTGGTGGTACCCTTTAACTATAACCCTGTTGCAGGAAGAGATACAATCGATTGTAAGTTAAGTTACAATTAATTGTAAGTCAGAAAGTTTGTGCGTTTCAACCAATCGGATTGCGCATTCAGAACACATGATCAGACTTACAATTAATTGTAATTAGTGCAGAGTCCAAACGGATAGCCGTTCCGTATCCGACCGTGAAGGTTGGATACCGAATTCAAATTCTCGGATACGGGTATACGAAGAAAAGGAAAAAAATGTGTTGAACCATGGTTGAAGTATCAAAATCAAAGCTCTGTTGTTTGTTTTTTACATTTCCGATAAATCTGATATTTTTTTACTCATAACTCATGATTGACTATCTTTCTTTTGTGTGATTTTTAGGTTCATATGGTCGCCTTGGATATATTCACTAGCAAGAAAATGGAGGATATCTGCCCCTCCACTCACAATATGAACGTGCCTCATGTTATCCGTAAAGACTACCAGGTATGATTTATCCTTTAAGGGACTAAGTAACATTGTCCAAATCCTCAAAATCCAATTGGAGTTCTAGCGGTTCTCTCATACCTTGTTATATTCTTATCAACATTCAAAGCATGGGACAGGTTTAGTTTTTTCGAATTTCCCTTTAGTTAAAAAGATGTTTACGATTGAAGTGTTCAGATGTTAAATTATCCACTGATCTTTGAAACCGTGTACAAAGTGAGTGCAATGAGTTAGTGAATATCACTTTGCATTTTTGCTCATTACTCGGCCATATAACGTCCATTTAACTTGACATTTTCACACAATACCCAGTGGACATATCAGATAGCAACAATATACATTGTATCAACCATTCATCACTTTTTGCAGTATGTCAACAAAGTTACTAGATCCCGATTAATAAATGTGTATTGGTGTGATAATTAAAAAACCTCTGTGGAATTTTTTTGTTGTTAAGTGTAGGCATTAGAGAGATTTTTTTCATAAATCATTGAATAAATGTTGGTCCCACTTTCCAATGGGATAATTTATTGATATCAGCCTTTTCCCAAACGATTTTGAAAAAAACAAAGTTTATTCTGTCTTAAGAATTGTATGGTTTTTCATTACCTCACAAACAAATTATTTCTTGAAGCGCCCTCTATACCAAAAACTACGCCTTCCCTTTAGTCCTAATATTGACTACTCTTTTTCCTTCTGTAGCTTGTCGACATAGATGAGGAATTCCTTAGTTTAATGGACGACAACGGCGTAACCAGAGATGATGTCAAGCTTCCAGCAGGAGATTTGGGCAAGGAGATTAAAGACAAATTTTCAGCTGAAGAGAGTTTTATGGTAAGCTGATTCATAAGAAGACTGGTTAGATATTTGGGGTCATGAGGTCAAAGGGCAGTTTGGCACAGGGTCACAACGAAACCCACAATGATTCTGTTGTACAAAATATTGTACATTTTCTGTCATTACATTTTTAGCTCATCCGGCCCGAAGGGCCCGATGAGCTTATGCCATGCCGTTGCGTCCGTCGTCCGTCCGTCCGTCCTTCCGTCCTTCCGTCCGTCCGTCCACAATTTTCAAAATGCTTCTTCTTTGTTATTTTTCAACCGATTTTGATTCTGATTGTTTCATAAGATAGGGCTAGGAGGGGGATTTAAAACTTCTACACAGAATCGTGAAATTCATTATATATGCTAATTTATGCAAATTTATTCGAAATCACAAAAAATGCTTCTTCTCCTTCATTTCTTGACCGATTTTGATTTGGTTTGCTTTATCTGGTAGAGCTAACTTTGGTACACTAAACTTCTACACAGAATTTTGAAATTTTTCTCCATTAATTAATTATGGTAATTTATGCAAATTTATTCCAAAAATCACAAAAAATGCTTCTTCTCCTTCATTTCTTGACCGATTTTGATTTGGTTTGCTTCATCTGGTAGAGCTAACTTTGGTACACTAAACTTCTACACAGAATTTTGAAATTTTTCTCCATTAATTAATTATGGTAATTTATGCAAATTTATTCCAAAAATCACAAAAAATGCTTCTTCTCCTTCATTTCTTGACCGATTTTAATTTGGTTTGCTTTATCTGGTAGAGCTAACTTTGGTACACTAAACTTCTACACAGAATTTTGAAATTTTTCTCCATTAATTAATTATGGTAATTTATGCAAATTTATTCCAAAAATCACAAAAAATGCTTCTTCTCCTTCATTTCTCGACCGATTTTGATTTGGTTTGCTTTATCTGGTAGAGCTAACTTTGGTACACTAAACTTCTACACAGAATTTAGAAATTTTTCTCCATGAATTAACTATGGTAATTTTTTATTTATTTATTTATTTATTTATTTATTTATTTATTTTTATTATTTATTTATTTATTTTTTTTATTTTAATTATTTATTTCTATTTTTTTTTATTTATTATTTTTTAAATTTATTTTTTAAATTTTTTTTATTTATTTATTTATTTTTTTCTCCATGTCCCTTCTGGGGCGTCAAATTTATATTTTTTCACTCTATTTTTTTTTTTTTAAATTTCTATGTCCCTTCCAGGGCATCACATTTTTATTTTTTGACCAGTTGAAAAGTGTACCACATGAAATTTGCGATATTTGATGTTGCGAGATGCCGGATGAGCGCTACGTCATTGACGTTCTGGTTTACGACTGCCGTGGAAGTGGTCACAATGAAATTTTATACATCCATTCATGATCGGAAAAAAGAAGTCAGAAAATGTTGTGGTCATAGCGCAGGTCTATCGTACGACACCAAACTTTTGGCATCCACAACATGTAATTTTGTGTAGGAAGGTTCTATGATTGTTGTACAGAGCTAAATGTTCCCCTGTGAAATTTTACCTTCATTTAAGCATAGCAAATTTGGTATCATGGCAAAGCTCAAGGTCTGAAGTTCATTTTTATGCCTCCGCCAACAAAGTGGCCGGAGGCATTATGTTTTCGGGTTGTCCAAACTTGGTACGAGTGTACATATTGGGGTGACAATGATCTGATTAGATTTTAGGGGTCATGAGTTCAAAGGTCAAGGTCACAGGACTGATATATGCAGAAATGCCTCGTTCTCGCAATATCTCAAGAACCGGTTGACGGATCACTTTAAAACATGGGGGGGGGGGGGGCATGAAGTCAAAGGTCAAGATCACAGGACTCAATATATATCTGAAAATGGCTTGTAATGGCAACATTTCAAGAACTGAATGTCAGATTTCAATCAAACTTGGTACCTGAATGTTTCATAAAGAGTCAACATGGCCATAAAAGTTGGGGTCATGAGATTGAGGTCAAGGTCACAGGACTTATTATACATGCAAAAAAGCTTGTAATGCAAAATCTCACTTGAGAACTAAATGTTAGATTTCAATCAAACTTGGTACCTGAATGTTTCTTAGGGAGCCAATGTAGCCATCAAAGCTTGGGGTCATATGTGACCTTTACACCACAAAACGACCAATAAGTCGGGGAAAATCATTATTCTGATTTTCACAGGATAATACAGTAGACTTCATTACCTTTAAAATGGTATATAATTTGTCATATTCAGACAAGGCAAACCCTCTGAAAATTAGCGCCAAAGATTTGGAAAATGGCTGAAGCAGTTTTAAAACAAAGGAGAAATGAGCCACTTCAATGATTGTCGTCCATTCAAGTGCTGTATATCTGATAATTTTATTTAATGAAAAAATATATTTAAACAAATTTCTGACGATCAAAATTTCACAGAAGGCAGATTAGGTTACCTTCATTCAGAAAATACAACAATCCTAAATTTCATATTTTAAACCAAATTTGATATTTTAGCTAATAACAGAGAAACTATCTGAGCGACATAACGGTCGTTTTGTGATGTAAGGTCACATATGGTCAAGGTCACAGGATTCAAAATACATGAAAAATATTTTTAAAAAAATAATTCAGTGCATGTTAATGGGCTTGATATTAAAATCGCGTGATAGCGGAGGCATAATTAGATCCATCTAGTTTTATATCTATTTGCATAAATCTGCATATTTAATGAGTACAGGGCATCTAATTAGCATATTTTCAGAATTAATAGACCTAGGGCAATTCCAAGCAAACGTTGACCCTAACCCTAACCACTGATTTTTCAAATTTGTCGAATCATTACATATTTGGTATCAAATGAAAGTTCAAAGATTGAATTATTCAAAAATGCATTTTGTTCACATACATGTAGCTAATTAATATGCACAAAATATATTATTCTAAATATATTTCAAGAACCCTTGAAGGTTGACAAGATAATTAATACTGATATGCGTCCAGTGAAGTAGATGACCCGATTAGAGAATGGGGTCAACTGGTCAAATTATTGTATTTTTTTCTCACAATAAAATTCCACAATTAATTTTAGAAAGAGTACTGTAGGCAGAGCTCGACATTCGCACTGGCCCGCTAGCCCGGGGCCAGTGAAATTGCACTTCGGGCCAGTAAAAGTGTATAAAAGTCATATTTTGGTGGCCCGATCGAAAAGCAGAATTTAAACCCGACATTGACAAAATTTGAAATCTTGTTTTCTTCAATGTCATGCTTCATTTATAAGCACTAGTTTGATCAGGAAAGAGTGATATTTTGAATAATAACTAACCCTAGTAAAAAGTTTATTCATGAAATAAAATTTTCGGGCCAGTAAATGTTTCTTTCGGCCTACCAGAAAAGGGGAAGAAATTATTTTCCTAGCCCGACCTGGCCACTTACAAAAAATGTAAGTGTGGAGCCCTGCTGTACGTAAAGGAAAATTCTCTTAAAATGTTTGGGGCACAGGTCAAAGGTCACTCGGAATCTCGGATAATTACCAATTCAAACACAAAAACTTACTGACATTGAAATCATGTTACATGAAACAAATCACTTGCAGATATGCACTGTGCAGACAGAAAATTAAACATTTGTATGGTAAATAATTGGTAGGGTAGTGGTAACAGATGCATATTAAAAGTTGCTTCTGGATTTATGAGTTATTTGGACTTTCATTATGAGAAACACCCTCCGACCGTCACGGTGTTATAGTGGTGTTGATTTCGGGAGTGTTTACCTCCTGGGACTTCTGATAATTTTTCGGGCAAGTCCCGGGTGCCCAAAATTTATCCAGTTAATATTATTTGTTGATTTCGTGATCAGCATGTCACGCCGCTGGGAAAACATGTTCACTCAAAAGTAGTGACAAAAATGCATCCCATTTATGGCAATAAATCATCTTCTAAAATACAGCAAATACGTAAATCAATTACAGTTTTAGCATTTCTGACATGTATGATTTTTACGGAATTATGGTAACCTACTGTTCAAATTTACCTCAAATACGAAATTTCTGACGAAAATAGGACATAAATGACCTCAGTGGCCGATCGTTTCTTCAACACACTTCAGCGAATTTGATAGTCATGGGCATAGCGCCGCTATTCTAGCGTCGTTCGTTAACAACTTGCCGATTATCATTGTGTACATGCAATGAATCGATGACTCCGATACAATTTCATTTTCCATTCGTATTACGTAGTTCAACTTCATGTGCAAGCGCAGCACCAAAAAACGCATACACGTGTATACAGGATTGCAGTGCATGCAACAATCGATCCGATGCGAATCTGACCTGGCGCTGTCTTATCCTTGTTTTTGCGTGCATTTTTTTGTTATTGTTAGAGCATAATTACAGAGTGCATGAACACAAAAAGGAAAGAAAAGAAAATGACAGTGGGCAGATAACTCGGGCGTTCAAAGAGGTGACTTTTGCTTTATTTTCGGGTATTGAGTATTGATTTTTGCGCCCAGGACTCAACATTTTTCGGCAGGACCCGGGTACCCGTGACGCACGCATATATTTCCTATCATGTGTGTACTTGAATGTTTACTGTTTATAAGGAAAAGGTTATTATTGCTATTTTTATGCCTCCGCAACAAAGTAGCCGGAGGCATTATGTTTTCGGGTTGTCCGTCCGTACGTCCCGTTCTCGTGATCGCGTTATCTCAAGAACCGATTGACAGATTTTCACCAGACTTGGGTCATGTATGTATCTTGGGGTGCCAATGATCTGATTAGATTTTGGGGTTACGAGGTCAAAGGTCAAAGGTCACAGGGCTCATTATATATGCGAAAATAGCTTGTGTTCGCGTTATCTCAAGAACCGATTGACGGATTTTCACCAAACTTGGGTCATGTATGTATCTTGGGGCGCCAATGATCTGATTAGATTTTGGGGTTATAAGGTCAAAGGTCACAGGGCTCATTATATATGCAAAAATAGCTCGTGATCGCGTTATCTCAACAACCGATTGACGAATTTTCACCAAACTTGGGTCATGTATGTATCTTGGGGTGCCAATGATCTGATTAGATTTTGGGGTTATGAGGTCAAAGGTCACAGGGCTCATTATATATATGCAAAAATAGCTCGTGATCGCGTTATCTGAAGAAGGGATTGACAGATTCTGACCAAACTTGGTACATGTATGTTCCTTGGAGAGCCAACGAACTGATTAGTCGAACATCCATCTAGTTTTTAGCTCATCCGGCCGAAGGGCATGATGAGCTTATGCCATGCCGTTGCGTCCGGCGTCCGTCCGTCCGTCCGTCCGTCCACAGTTTTCAAAATGCTTCTTCGTTATTTTTCAACCGATTTTGATTCTGATTGTTTCATAAGATAGGGCTAGGAGGGGGATTTAAAACTTCTACACAGAATCGTGAAATTCATTATCTATGGTAATTTATGCAAATTTATTCGAAATCCCCAAAAATGCTTCTTCTCCTTCATTTCTCGACCGATTTTAATTTGGTTTGCTTTATCTGGTAGAGCTAACTTTTGTACACTAAACTTCTATACAGAATTTTGAAATTTGTCTCCATTCATTAATTATGGTAATTTTTAATTTTTTAATTGTTTAATTTTTTAATTTTTTAATTTTTTTAATTTTATTTTTATTGTTATTTTTTTTTTTTTTTTTTTTTTTTTTTTTAATTTAAATTTTTTTTTTTATTTATTTATTTATTTATTTTTTCAATTTTTTTTATTGTTATTTTTTTATTATTTTTTTTATTTATTTATTTTTTCCCATGTCCCTTCCGGGGCGTCAAATTTATATTTTTTTTCACTCTAATGTTTTATTTTTAATTTTTATGTCCCTTCCAGGGCATCAAATTTTTATTTTTTGACCAGTTGAAAAGTGTACCACATGAAATTTGCGATATTTGATGTTGCGAGATGCCGGATGAGCGCTACGTCATTGACGTTCTGGTTTTTATTATTGCCTACTTTTGATGACGTGGCTGAGAATTAAACACAAGATCTACGAGTTGCTAACTAGGGTTAACTTAGTGGGAACCTAAGGCTTAACCAGCTACTCCTAGTTGGGGACTAGGAAAACTGTGTGTTGCTCAATTAACTGTATAATTTGAAAAAAACACTAACTGGTGAACTAAGCTAGCAGGGTTTTATGAATAAAGTGCCAGGGCTTTAGCTTTTTCAATGGCAAAAATATAGTGACATTTTGCAGCAAAGGCTCATCGTGTGAACATTTCTAAATGGATTTTGTTTCTCCCCCTCCCAAACAGTGTACCGTCTTGAAGGCCATGGGCGAAGAAGCTGTCGTAGGGGTGAAGCCCCTTAACAACTAAAGACACAAAGCAGCAACAACAACCACAGCAGCAGCAGCAATCACGCTGTGGCCACCGACCACTTCTGGTGGGCTGCAGTTTCCGGCATTTATGAAACGGCATCACTAACTCGAGGGAGCTTTCTTCGCTTACCAAGCGATGTGATGCCAACATTTCGTATCTATACTGCTGTGAGATGTCAGGAAAATACACTGTTTCATAAAAATCATGTCCAATTGTTGTAAATGTCCCATTTATTGCAACAACTAGGTCACCAACCAATTAACATGGAGCTTTATAACCGTTGTCATGGTAGTTACAAAAAATTGGGACATATACAGCAATTGCAAACATTTTTAATGACATGGGGCCCTTGAGTGAATCACAGGCAACACACATTTAACAAGAAAGCAAAGGACCCAACTATCGATGGAACAAAACACTTAATGGAACACCATCACAGTAAAATCATGATCTAGCTTAGTATTAACCAGTTACCTTCGAGATTCTGAAATCCCCATAGACTTTGTACATAGTCCACCCGGTTCCCGTAAGCCACGGGTTAAAACGAGATCAATGCAAGGAACTTGCGCAAGTTTTTCTTTTTGGCAGGGCATGTTTCTAAAGGTCAGGCTTTGTTTATCTTTTCTGCATTCTGCTTTCATTTTCAGAAAGATTTTCAGAGGAAGAACTTACAATTAAAAGTTGATCCGGTTTATTTTACAAGATTCTAGTTTAGATCTATTTGAAGTAAGGTTCATCTTGGTTTTACTGCGATGGTGACAAGAATTTAGTCACATGTATACGATGTCTTTTGATTGAAAATACAATAACGATTTATTCTAAGTTTGAAACTCAAAATATCTAAAAGACTAGTCTTTAAATGGCAGTGTATACAGAGAGTGCGCTGCCCCCCCCCCCCCCCCCCCCTCCTCAAGGAAAACAAAATTCAAGATGTGATTGTTTATATGGAGATTCTTGATTTATTATTCGTACATATGAATATTGGGTTTTTATTCATTCAATATTCATTTAGAGAGACTGCTTTGTTAAATCTTGAGGGCGCTTTCATGAAAAAAAACCCCACAGGGTGGTGCCATGTCATTGTAATCCGGTGTTAGCGGGAAACTTTCAAAGTCAAACCTGAAATTCCAGCGTATCGTGACGTGTCATCCCCATGTGAACACTTTGGAAAGCCCCCTCAAGAGACGACGACACGGTCCCTTTAAAGGGATAGTTGAGTGTTGGTATAGGGGGGCACTTCACAAAATATTTTTTTGTGAGATAATGAAAAACTGACTTTGTCAAATTTGAAAGAACATACAATTTTAATGACAGAATCAATTTTATTTGGAACAAAATCGGTTCAGAAACGGCAGAAATATCCATAAACTTATTTTGACTTTTTAGAAAAATTTTTAAAAATGCTTAAAGACTATTTTGAAAAAAATCTGAATAGGTTTTTAAAAAGTTGTTGATGAGATCTCTATTGAATCATTATAAAATATTAAATGCACAATTTTGTATGAAAAATGGCTAAAACCAATTATTTTTTTAGAGAGCGCCCTCTTGAGTTGTAACGGCTCTTTTTGAATGATAACGGGGGTTTTAATTAGTCGTTTGTAATTGTGTATACTTTTCGGGCATGGTGGAGTTATAACTACTATTTTGTGCCGTAATGGTGCAGGTTTTGGTTACTAAAGTTAAGTTTGACCAACACTCCACTATCCCTTTAACCCCCTTAAAACTGAGCAGTAGAACTCATTTGTAGATATGTCATGTAGTTGAAAAAAAAATCTGGGGCCAATTCACATCCCGATGTCGGTGAGAGAAATTTCCACGAATTGTGCTCAAAAGAATGTATACTGTAAGAGTTCATAGAGGTAATTAGTTTGGTGGAAGTTGTGAAAACTCTTGACCATTCTGCATGGAAGTGCAGGACGTGTACAGTGGCGTAGCTAATCAGGGGGTCATGGGGGCACACCCCCCCCCCCCCCCCCATTAATTTGACAAAAACACAGCACATATCAATAATGGCAAAATGAAGATAAGCACACTTTTAACCCCCCACTAATAAGTGGGATGGCCCTCCAATCGGTGAGAACTCGCTACGCCACTGGACAAGCACAATATTGGGTTCTGTATGCGTGTGTGTGTTTGTGCGTACATGTGTACATACATTTCGAAATTACTGTGACGAGGATTCCTTTTCCTGGTAACTATATAATAGTAGGAATACAATTTATGGATTAAGAAATAATTTAGGGAAATTATTTGATGTAGCGTCATTCAATCATTTCGAAGCTTATCAGTCGTAGACATTGTACAAATTTCTCATCTGAAAGCTTCATTCTAGTCGATTCGGTCCCATTATATATACATTATATCAATAAATAAGGATACTATTTGTTATGAATAGAATATAAATTGGGTTGTGTATAACGATGCCACATGTGGTAGTAGCATATACTTATGAGAATATTAGGAGGTGGATTAAAAGTGCTGCCTCGAATGAAGAAACGTTTTGTTTTACTGTTTTTTTGCATGGTGTACGTGGTAATTCAAGTGTCGAATTTGGTCTGTTTTATTCATGGACGTTGACCGTTGTGTTATCATCGGTCTTGTTCACACATATTGACATATAAGCATATCATTCAATGAACGTTATGAGAACAACATTAGAAAAGCAGTGCATTCCAATGTACTGCAAATCAATCAACGCCTTTTCCAAACATGTTTTGTCAAGAAGTTTTATGTTTTTCCATCGGCATATTTTTTTCTGTATGCGTTTTCTTGATTATGATATTTTTACGCTTTTCTTATTCATTGTGCCATATTGTCCCCAAAATTATATGCTAGATATATTTGATAGAATAATTATACCATATGCTGTTTTCTACAAAAGATGGGACTGCATTTAGAACCATGCATGGTTATTTCATATTTTAATAACTAAATCAATGTGTGCGCTCTCTTTTTTGGCCAAATAGAATGGATCATCACAGACAATCATGTTAAATTAATAAGAATAATGAAAATTTACCTGTTTTGAATTTGCCATTTTAGTTTTTGGGTACCAATTTTAATCTGATGATCCAATGGTTTTATCCTCCACTTTTGTCAAAATACAACTATTGTATTTTAATAGTAAGCTGTTAGTATAGCTGTTGATAGGCTCAACATCACCAACACCTTTTGTTGCAGGGAGTTGTCCACAAAAAGACAATTGGTGTGATTAAGAGTTATTTCTTGAGCATGAGCTTAGTAAAGAGGCGTTCTCTACCAAAGCGTGCCCATGACGGCATGCATGAATAAAAGAAATGATGCTCTATGCAATTTGTGTATAGAGCATCGGTTCTTTTTGTCATGCTTGCCAAGTCGTGGGCATGCACGCTTAGGTAGAGAACGCCAGTACAAGCAGTCGTTTGTTTTTATGCAATGATGCAATCTATGGTGAGTTCAGTTCTGCAATCGTGGAGTTCCATTTTCTCGGACAATCTTATAGAGAATTTCCGTCTTTAAATTTGACGGATAATTATTTTGCAGCTCGCATTTCATGCTCAACTTGTTTTGTTTTTGTGCTTCCTTTAGCAGACGGCGCTGCTGTCCCAATATTGACATACACTAATTATGTTCATGGCTTTGAACTTGTCACAACCCCTTACAAAGGATTTATGTAAGACACCCGAAATAGGCTTTTAACATCTGTTGTTGTTTGTTTATTCTTTCTATGTTTTATTGGAATATATATATGACTGGTACTTGTAGAAGGATGGAGCAAGCATTGCATCACATGTTAAAGGCCCCCCAACGATGGAAACACATTTGGATTTGGTTGTAAAATACAATTCCTATACAAAAAGTTATATGATTTATCCAGTCTCGTTTATTTTTTCTTCTTTACATCTCGTCTTGTTTACTTTGCTTCGATATTATATCTTGTCTTCTTTGTATGTATCTTTTTATTAATAGCTGTACCTAGATATAGAGTTGCTCTATACAGAGAGTTGCTACAACTACTGTCCAAAAATGGATACAAAATGGCGACGGCTGTTTTTAAAGGGGACCACCTGGCAAAGAACAACAAATAACTATGTTTTGGTACCGTTGTGTGATATTAAACAGATGCTCAACACTGCAAAGGGTTGTGTAATTCATAAACAATACAATTACTTACCCTCACTTTCGGAACCATCATTATCTGATGGTTCCGTATGCGCCCAACGTCTTTAGAGTACGCCAATTCTATTCAAGCGTACGTTTGGAGTCGATAGAATCCCAGACAATTCGTTCGCCCTGGACAAAGGTAGTCTTCGTATATGCACACCCATGAATGCATGCTTTAGAACGGTGACGCATTTTTCCAATTATATAATATTTTTTCTGAACTTGTTGGTGGAATTGACTACTAAAGATGTTACCTTTCATTTATATGAATATTATTTGTGGGTGGTGGGCACGTTTTGGCGCACATGCATGCTGTGTTCATCTGTAGGTTCAACTGTGTGTCACCCAACTTCGAGTATGCGGTGATTAAAGCGCCTTTAGCCATTTTGTATCCATTTTTGGACAATAGTAGTCGCTACTCTCTGTTTAAAGGGACACTCTAGTTGTACCTAGAGCAGGGGTTGTAACGGGTTATGTTGTAAAGGTTGCTCCAATAGGCCAGCTTCTGCCAAGTGTACAGCCAATCTCATAGTACAGTGAAACCTCTATATAGCGAGGTCCATACAAACATACGTTGTCAAAGAAACAAACAAACATGCACATAAATATTCGAAGGAACATACAAATATTTTAAAGTGACGCAAACATCTAGATATTAAAGAGAAAACAAACACATGTACATATTCAAAGACCACACATACACACAAACACACACACAAATATATGTATGCACATACCTACTGTATAACACCATTGGGAAGTCTCGAGGGAAAATAGGGAAGGGTGGCCTTAATAAGCAGGTTGGCATTGTTTGCTTGTTGGCTTTGACTATGATTATAACAACTTGAACAACTACAGTAGAACCTCGTTATAACGAGGTCCATGAAAATTACCTTTTTTTTATCCGGGTAAAAAGAACTGGGACCTGGAAAATAACCTGCCTTATAAGGGCATTTTGTTATATCAGATCTCTTTATATCGAGGTTCCGCTGTGAATAATTGTATGTACATTGTAGTTGCATTAAATCAAACACTATTATCATTTTTAAATGCTATGCAACTGAAAATAACGTGCAGAGAAGGAAGTGGGGCAACTTTTTTTGTGTATCTTTGAGCTTTGTTTAACATTTTATTTTTGTTGTCGGAGCAAACGTGTGTACAGTATGTATTTCTGTAAGTGCCATTTTAATTTCTATTATGGATTAGAATTATTTAGAAAGGTGGAGGGATGTTCAGAGCTGCCAACTGTCCAGTTTGTTACTGTAACTGTTACGTTTTTAAAATTGTAATTACGTTTTTCACGTTATGAGCACCAGCACCGACCCTGTTCAAATATATGATCTTCAAATTGATCATCTAATTTTGTGTGCGAACTTCAATATGTAGTTAGCTATGTGCTTTTTTGGTATTACGGTTCATTTTTTTTAAACGATAATTCATAAAATTCTGTTTTTTCCCTGAAAATTCAGTTTTGGGGTCATTCTATTCTATTTTTTAATTTTTTGATTAAGGTTGGCAGCTCTGGATGATAACATTTATGATACATGTATAAATTGTTGGTACTCCAGAGGCCGTATAAATTAACTGAATAATGGTCACGTGAGAAGTAGAATAGTAGATGTAAGTTTTATACTTTGATTCAAATTATCATTGGTCATTTAGCAAATACAATTGGCCCCATTTCTGGATTTCTCTCAACATTGCCATTATTATAAAATATTAATGAACCAAGAATAGTTTTAAGAAAGGAAAAAGATGAGCTTTAAAAAAACTTTTCCTTTTGGTGTTGAAAAATGAAGATTGTCTTATAACAAGAATGGATGATCAGCATATGAAATACATTTTATGTTGTACTTTTAGTTTATGTAAATTTTGTTGTCGGGAGCTTCTTACATTGTAAATTGATTTCAGTTCTATTTTTTCACAGTAGGTTTTATTTTCTTCATTCGCTTCTGTCATTCAGTTACGATATAATAGAATTTGATTGTGTTGATTATACCTCTTTTTCACATCCATCGTTATCGAAAAAATTCAATACATTTTTGTTATCGTTATTCTTTACATTGTTACGGCCAAAGCTTAATTGTTGTCGAAGAATGCTGCGGTTCAAAACTGCAGCTTAACTTTGTAAACGAAATAGCAGCGGTTTACAGACTGACGGGCACGTGATATCGTTTTGTGCGTGTATTTCATGCCCGTGTCTGAAACGTGTATTGTGTACATTAGAATGATCATCCAATAAAAACATTTCCAACGAATGATCGATGGACATCACAAATCAAACATAAAATGGGTGTGTGTGTATCATAAATATCATCATTATCTTTTTTTCGTAGTACCGTTTTAACGAGGTATTTTTCATGGTACCATTGACCTTGATATAAAGAGGGTCACTGTGTACAGCCATTTAGAGGACAACTGTTCTGCTGATCGGACAAACGCTCCTGGGGGTGTTTCACAAAAATTCTGAATAGTTGAACTTAAAGTGAAACCAGTGAAACAAGTGTATAACTCCACGAAAATTACTTGGAGTTTCCTCGTTTCTCTTCTACCGTGTTGTTTAGCTTATGGTAAGAGAAGAATAAAATAGGGTTTGATTTTTTCAAATGTCCCTTTAGTATGAAGATAATTATCATTGAAAATCATTATTTCTAAAGCGTTAATCAACGCAATTGAAAAAAAGTACAATTGTCTTAGCTGAGAACGTCCGCATGCAGCACCCGTGAGAACATTCCGGAGATTGAACTTTGAGCCGAGCGAGTTCAAATTCCATGAATTATGTACTACGTGTGTAAAAATACACGGGTGCGAATATCTCAAACGGATCATTCATTACTGCGACAAAAGTATGGCAGACCATCAGTATTCGGTGATAAAATATGAACTCAATATTCGTTTTTTTCACTAGGTAAACAGTGTTCGTTTTCTTTCAAACTTTCACAAATCTTTCAATTGTATTTTACAATGATATTGATATAGTATTGAAGTCTCAAATGTCATTTTGTGCAATATCTGACACTTTACAGGTATCACTTTAATATAAAGAAGGTCACTGTATACAGCTAGGTAGAGGACAACTGTTCTGCTGATCGGACAAACGCTCCTGGGGGTGTTTCACAAAAATTCTGAGTAGTTGAACTTAAAGTGAAACCAGTAAAGTGTCTTAACTCCACGAAAATTACTTGGAGCTTCCACATTTCTCTTCTACCATGTCTACTGTGTTGTTTGGCTTATGGTAAGAGAAGAATAAAATCAGGTTAGATTTTTTTAAATGCCCCTTTAGTATGATGATATCTATCATTGATAATCATTCAGCTCGAGAGCGGTCATAAACCTCATACACGTTATACAGTAATTCGTCGCCAAAGCCGACGCAAATTTTTGTATTTGGTATGACGATATCTATCATTGATAATCATTCAGCTCAAGAGCGTTAACGAACGATCATAAACCTCATACACGTTATACAGTAATTTGTTGCAAAAGCTGACACAAATTTTCATTTTTTAACCAGTAAAGCAGTGTTCTTTTTCAATGAAACTTTCACACATCATTCGGACATATCTTACAATGATTTTGGTATAGGATTGAAGTCTCAAATATAATTTTGGGCAATATCTGACACTTTACAGGTGCACCTTTAAAGTGATCCGTGTAAAGTGTCGGATATTGCACAAAATGACATTTGGGACTTCAATCCTATATCAATATCATTGTAAAATACAATTAGAAGATTTGTAAAAGTTTGAAAGAAAACGTCCACTTTTTACCTTGTGTAAAAAACGAATATTGAGTTCATATTTTATCACCGAATACTGATGGCCTGCCATAGATTTGTTGCAGTAATAAACGTCCGTTTGACAAATTCTGCACATGTGTATACTGACGGTACAGAATTTGCGCGCGCTCAGCCCAACGATCCGTCGTGCTCGATGGTCGTGCTGCTGAAGGTTTCAGCTACTCCGCAGGCCAGAGTTCGTTATCGCGTGGCGCGCTGCCGGCCGCGGCCGGGCGTGTTCAACTACGACAATTGTACGTTTCTCCAAAAGCGTTGGCTAACGCTTTTGAAATGATTTTCAATGATACTTATCTTCATACTGAAGGGACATTTGAAAAAATCTAACCCTATTTTATTCTTCTCTTACCAACACGGCAGAAGAGAACTGAGGAAGCTCCAAGTAATTTTCGTGGAGTTAGACACTTTACATGGATGTCTTTAACTGTAAGTTGGACCCAACTATTATGGAAAGCCATTAGTAGCCTTGGAATAACCTATATTATTAAAAAGCCAAAAAAAACACAAAAATGTTAAGACTTTTCAAAAATGTTACATCAAGGACATGAAATCTCATTGATAATGTATATTAATGATTTGAATCAACATTTTATGCCTTAAAAAAAAAGGACTTTTGTAATGATTTTCAAAGAAACTGGTGGCTTTCCATACTTTTTAAGTCCAACTTCGAGTTCTTTGTGAAACACCCCCCTGGTTTGGCATTCGTTGAACCCACAATCTTCCATTATACAGAGTGTCCCAGAAAAAAACCGAAACGGGATTTCATGGCAGAAATTTTCTGTCACAATGAATAATTTTTTGATAAGATATACATGTATGAAAAGCTCCGTTTCTCTTCTTTCATTTGATGTACAACTTATGGCACATAATTCACGCATGACTGAATTAAAACAATGGAAATTGGTGTTACCCAAATTCCATATGCATGCAGAAAATGCAAGTTTGGGTGAGTTTTTAGGTTCGTAAACGTACTTATTTTGAAAAAGGACAAACACTGTATACAAATTCATATTTTTATCTTTTATATGACACCTCATGCAAAACAAATAAACGATGTATGCCAGAGAATAAGTACAATGAAAACATGCCTGATTTCTGCCCAAATGAGTAGATAGTGGAGTAAGAAGTCGCTCAGCTTTCCTGACTTAGCAGCTGACAATGGACTTGATGCATGAGTGAATTTAGGCACAAACATGGGGATCAGGGAAAACATGGGAACATGCTAGATCAGGAAAGTTACTCATTTGGGCTGAAATCAAGCATGTTTTCATTGTACTTGTTCTCTGGCATACATCCTTTATTTTTTAATCATGAGGTGTCATATAAAAGATAAAAATATGAATTTGTATGCGATGTTTGTCCTTTTTCAAAATAAGTACGTTTACTACCCTAAAAACTCACCCAAACCTGCAATTTCTGCGTGCAAATGGAATTTTGGTAACACCAATTTCCATTGTTCTAATTCAGTCATGCGTGAATTATGTGCCATAAATTGTACATCAAATGAAAGAAGAGAAACGGGGCTTTTCATTCATGTATATCTCATCAAAGAAATTATTCATTATGACAGAAAATGTCTGCCGTGAAATCCGGTTTCGTTTTATCTGGGACACACTGTAGAACAAACTGAACCAATCAACCATGACACGTCCGCAAGATCAATGTTGAAAGACAAACAAAACACACATCTAAAGCCCGGCGCAGACATAGCCGACTCGACCCGATCCGACTGGTTTTAATCAGGCTATAAGAGTTGGGGCCCGTTCGGTCGGAGCAGATTTATCGTGTTGAATCGGCGCCAACTGGCATCCGACTGTCTCTCGACGGGCAAAATGTGTGTCGCGAGGCACTGAAAACTGAGCCGATCGGAATGAAAACCAGTCGAGTCGGCTCTGTCTGCGCCGGGCATTAGTTGAAGACCTGCACATGTTTGTAAACTACAGTCGGACATTTCTTAGTGGCCACCTATCTACAGCAGTCAACCTGCCTATACGGTGACCACACAAAGCTATGCCCTGCACAGAAAAAAAAAACCGTTATGGAACCTGTTATAGGTCAGCTGCAGAACTGTTTCCCTTAGGTGGACACTTTACGCTGGTTTGACTGTAAATGTACCAATATAATTTTGTTGTTTTTAATGACTTTAATAAATAGGAGTGTATGATGGTATGTGGTATGTGTGTGTTTACGATCGTGTCTGTGCGCTTGGATGTGTGTTCAATGTGTATTATGTGTGGGTGTTATTGTGTGGGAGGTGTGGTTCATATTTTGTTGTCTACTTGTGTCGATGAGACAAAGAAAAACAAATAAATATAAGGACCATGAAAATTGTCAGATATCTAATAACAAAACAATATAGAAAATTAAAGACTATCAAAATTACCCCGGTAGTTTTTGGATTTTTCGCGATCCAAAGTCCCAAAATAAAAACTAACGGCCAGCTCGCAAGCAAGCAACAAGCAAAACACGAAAGAAAACAAAAACGGGCCGGGCCGGGGGGCTAATTTTTTTCTTCCTACGAACTTTTTGTCCTAATGAATTATTCATAAGCAGCGACGTGGGCTACTCATGAATATTCATAACTGATTGCGTTTGAG
>JBAMJV010012110.1:0-20120 GCA_037951105.1 Echinarachnius parma
CATAACAAACAAGTTCTAATCACTACAGTGAAATTTAACCAAAATAAAACAATCCCTTTAAATGTTCATTACTCACTGGTCAGTAGGCCCCTCGTACTTGGGGCTGGGGGCGAGTACCACCCGTAGCCCATCCCCCGTGCACTTGACCTCATGGGTAAACTGATCCCAGCGACAGTCTGGCGCCCTCGTGGTGTAGCTGCCATTACAGTCCTCTAGGTTGACAATGAGCACGCTGGGGACAAGCTTGTTTCCAAACACAAATCGCCCCTGTCAACAATTATTACAGAAAGGAGAAAAATGACAGGGAACAACCATAATCTTCTAGATGAATTCTGTAAGTCGCTAACGTTTAGTTCATTCATATTAGTGTACACATTAAATATTTGTAAACGGTTTGACCCAAATATGTTTTGTATATTTTTAAACATTTTATCATTTATTTGTCTTCATGTTGCTAAGCCCCACCTCCTAAAAAACCCTCCAGAGCAAATTCTATTGTTGACCTGCAGTGACATCATTTGTCAATCACTGGTCAGCTACCATGAGATTAACAAAAGATGAAAGTACAAAAAGAACATCCACACAAAAGCATGCCCTGCATACCTCCATGCAATAGCTTAGACAGTGCTTTTCTTCTGACATAGCAACAGCTATTGTAATTGAAGTTGTGTTAGTTGGTATTCTATTCAACCGTGTGATGCTATTGTGATTAGGCTAATCACAATAGCATGGTAGCTGACCAGTGATTGACAAATGATGTCACTGCAGGTCAACAATAGAATTTGCTCTGGAGGGTTTTTTAGGAGGTGGGGCTTAGCAACATGAAGACAAATAAATGATAAAATGTTTAAAAATATACAAAACATATTTGGGTCAAACCGTTTACAAATATTGAATGTGTACACTAATACAGATGAACAGAGGTCAACATGCATTTGGGTTGCAGGGCCCCTTTAATGACTGCATGATGTTGGCTTATCGACTTTATCGGTTGGAAAGTAAGAAGAAACTAGACATGAGTATGCTTGGGACAAGCTTGTTGCTGTTGCGAAACACAAATCGCCCCTGTCAACAATTATTACAGAAAGGCAGAAAATTAAAGGGGCAAGCCATAATCTTCTGGGGGATGATTGCAGTCAGTGTGAAGTGATTTTCCAGTGAAATTCAGCATCAATGGGTGCATTATCATCTATGTTATTGATGGGTAGCTATCAGATGCAAAACAGCAATAATTGTATTACAGAAAGGAGTCATGTGCGAAAAAATTAGTTGGATGGGCTGTCATATATCAGTGAACTTGTCAATGCTCAAACCAGTCTGTGTACATTTTAGATCAGTTTTCACTAAAAATGAAAAATATTTTTTTAAAAGGTAAGAACACATACTTGAAATAATTTCACACAAAAGCATTGCAGGTATTTTGATATGATAGTTATTTTCAGTATTTTCGTATTTAATAACCATGCCAGCAAACAAGTTTTGCCATTTGACCTCCAACAATGTAACACAACCCCTTGTATTACCATGTAATATTTGTATTTTAACACAATACCTTGTATTACCTTGTAATATTTGTATTTTAACACAATACCTTGTATTACCTTGTAATATTTGTATTTTAACACAATACCTTGTATTACCTTGTAATATTTGTATTTTAACACAACACCTTGTATTACCATGTAATATTTGTATTTTAACACAACACCTTGTATTACCATGTAATATTTGTATTTTAACACAACACCTTGTATTACCATGTAATATTTGTATTTTAACACAATACCTTGTATTACCTTGTAATACTTGTATTGTGAAACAATAACTTTACATTAAATTATGATGATAACCAGTGTTTGTAATATGATACACACATATATACTTTGCAAATACTTCTTGTTTACACAAATCAACATGACTCCATTCACACAATTAAATGAACAAGTAATAGCATTAAAATTGGGAATACTAGCCATGTAATAATAATGTAGTAATGCATTTTACATATCACATTTTGTATGTAATCCGGCAAGTTAGTAAAAATTGATGTCCGGGAAAGTTACATTTCATAAATTGTCCAGTTTGCTTGCCAGATTGGGTAACTAAATAATTGTTCAATTACGAGAGAACAATGTTATTTCTCTAGAAGTAAGAGGGCAAGACAATTTTATATTGGGGCAAATACAATTTAAACATTTATGATTTTACTTGCCCGAATGGGCCAGTACAGTAATATAATAAGTTAGTGTGGAGGTTTGCTTACATCAATAAGCTCGAATTTGATGACGCCAAAGAAGTCCCTCCACGAGATCCCTGCAGCCTCATGTCTCCTCCGCAACTCATTCTTCTTCTCATTTCTGCAAATGAACAGGACAAACAAGAAGATAAGAAGAATCATTTGAATAAATAGTTAAATTGCATTCATAAAGCGCTTCTATGTTTCTAAGAGCTGTACAAACATAAGAAGAATAATAACATTATGTAGGTACAAAATAAAGTGATAAGATAGCAAAGCTTTGGATCACTAATATAGTAAAACTATTGATCACAATACACAAATATTTACCTCAGAAAATGTTGACTGTCAACTGCAGTTTGTGTCAGCATTGTGACCCGACATGACCTTTTTAAATTCAAACTATTTTGGGGCACACCTTATGTATTTTTTTGATTTTCAATAATGTTCCCCTTATGATTTATATTTCCCCCCCCCCCAATTATTGGGGGCACAGCCACCCCCAGTGCCCCTCCCCACCCCCCCCCCCCCAGCTATGCCACTGATGGAGCCCACATGCCATGACCCACTACAGATATATGTCACTGATTCTTGGAAAACTCACACTGCCTCGCTTCCAGTTTCTTTCTCCCGTTCTCGCTTGGAGGACATTTCAGCGGGCAAACCAAACGCCTCCTCAAGCTGGGCGTAGAGCGAGGTGCGGTTGTAGAAGTGAACTTCTAGACTGCTGAGGAATACTGTGAGTCTCGTTTCGCACTGGGATGTGTCTGGGAAAAGGAGACATACAAAGTTTTATATCCATTAAAGTGATTCAATAACTTCATAAGGGTTTTATCAAATTGATATTTAAGACTTCAATCATATACCAATATTATTGTATGATTTGTCTGAACCATGTTTAAGAGTATCATAGAAAAGGAGGCAAAGTACAGACAAAGTTTAATATCACATGTAACAAGTGCAACTTGGCATTTTGTTAAAGTGATCCAATAATTTCATAAGGGTTATATGAAAGTGATATTTGACACTTCAATCATATGCCAATATTATTGTATGATTCGTCTGAAACATGTTTGAGAGTTTCATAGAAAAATAACACTGTTTACTTGGTGATAAAAATGAAAATGTTATCACCTACTGCCTTTGACTTTTGACTACAATTGAAATCGCTCCAGAACGCTTTTCAGTTCAATCATAAAGATCTCCATAATTAGGGAGACATTTGAATAATCTAGACCTATTTAATTTGTCTGTTTAAAAACCAGCGCCATCTTTGTTGTCACAGCAGTAATTATAGCAGTTGTGAAGTACATGTAGTAGTAACATGGTCAGAAACAGCGGTAGTAGCAGAAGTAGTGGCAGTAGAAGATGCGATATCAGTGGAGGTACCAGGAGTAGTAGTAGTAGTAACTGTAGCAGCAGCAGATCAGTAGCAGTACTTAGCAATAGCAGACTTAGCAACAATAGCAGTGGTAGTATGCAGTACTTAGCAGCAGCAATGACAAGTTTGTTTTTACCATTATCATTATTTAATCATTGTCATACATGTACATGTATAATCACCTTCTTGTCCCCCAAGAGGGGTATATGGCCTCCACCATCGGAATATGAGCAGTCCATGTTGAACCCTGTAGTCAAACACAATAGGATAAATTAATATATAATTCAAATATTCATATCAATGGGCACAAAAATGTCAAACCACCATTGACTACCGATACCTGGTGTGCCATGTAATGCTTAACCCCTTGACTACGGGAACCGGGTGGGTTGTGTACAAAGTCTATGGGGATTTCAGAAACTCAAAGGAAATTACATGCAAGCAACTGGGGTTTGAAAGGGATCTAGTAACTTTGTTGTCATGCGCAAAAACTGACAGAGGGTTGATAAAATGTGTATTTATGTGATTTGATATGTCCACTGAGTGATATGTGAAAATTTCATGGTAAATGAATGTCATTCGACCGAAAAGCAAAGTGATATTTGCTATGCTAACTCATTGCACTTACTTTGTACCCAGTTGAAAGTCTCCCATGGAGACATTCAAATATAAACACTTTGGAAAACCTAAACCTGTTTCATGCTTCTATTGGTAATTTACCAATACAACATGGTATGTGAGGACCGCTAGAGTTATACAATGGGAGTAGGTTTTGTGGAATTTGACTTAATTTGAAGTTAAGTTTACTGCACGTTATATAGGAATAGAACAGTTCTGGATTTTAGTTACTCAAACTTGTATGTTATCATTTAAAACTAACAGTTATGCTTGAATTCAACCATGCTTGAATTGTAGAAAAACAATAACAATTAAGTTAGAAGTCAAATAGCAGCCGTTATAATTATGCAAAAGGGTGCTCTTTAGACACCTAAAGGTATCCACTATTTTACATCAAAATTCATGTGATTTCTTTTTTTTTACAATAATGAATCAATGGAGAGATCATCAAATGCAATTTGAAAGCCACTATGGTAAATTTTCAAAAATGTGCAGACTTATAAATTATATTTAACATTTATTCCAATAGATATTTCAGCTGTTTCTGAACCAATTTTTATCAAACAAAGTTTATTTTGACGTTAAAATCATGTGGGTTTTTTTCACATATTACACTTCAATACATTTTCAAAAGTATCCTGCAGTAGTGCTGTACAGTATCCTGCAGTAGTGCTGTACAGTATCAAGATATTTTGCACAAGTTATGAGTTTGTATAAAACATACAATAATTAACATCATATCCTCCCAGACCTCTCCTTTCCTCGCAAATATTTGTTCTATTTAACTTTCCCTTTTACTTCCTCATTTCCTTATACAAAACCCTTTTCTACCCATTCTATTCAACCTCGAAAAACAGTTATAGAAATAATACAACAAAAGGGTCTCACACAGACTATGATCTAGTCAGGAATAATATATATTTTACAGACACATCGTATACTTATGAAAATGTGCACATTTGTATACTTAACCCTTTAAATGCCAGCACACTCATCCCTCTGTTTCAGTGCGGTAGTGTGGTACATTGCCAAACAATAATGTATGTTCTATTGTGCCTATTACATACACATGTAGTACAATGGTTAATGCACAGCGACATGTATGGAACTGCCCTAGACTAGGTATGATAATCTCTATCCTTCATCACACCAGAGACCAGATAATAATAAGTATACCATCTTCAGTCATTTCAATCCTAATGCAGTCCAGGAAGGACCTTGGGTGGCTCCTTGAATAAGAATAGGCAGATTATGGCTCTGTCCACAAGATTATACTAAATAGACAATCTTCAATAATGGACAGTGAATAATACTTAGAAGCTTAGGAAGAGACCTTGGATAGCTCTTGCATAATACATAAAGGAGTTTCAAAACATGAATGTATCTAGGTAGTGCTGATAGTTGCAGCATATATTTAATGGAAAATTAATTGAAACTACAATTTTCAGAAAAAATACAACAAAAATATACTAAAAATCATTAACAGTGCGCACAAATATATGCATGCAGTACGGTACAGTGTTTATCATTGCAGCCTCTGAGATTTTCATCACCCACTGTTTTAAATTGTCATTTTTTAGAATCTTCCTAGAAATGTTTTTTCCTAAAATTTTTGGAAAAGAAAAAAATATACAAGCAGAAAAATAAAATATTCTAAAATAAACAAATATATGTATTATGAATTAAATTAGCATAAATTAGCATACCTTGTTGAATTATTATATTATCTACACAATTTACTTGAGGCGCATGTACATTTTTGCAGCGATTTAGCAATTTTTGTGGCCCGGATCCATGGGGGGGGGGAATAAAACTAAGAAAGAGAATAAAGAATTACATCACTATGGTATGTATACATACACAAGAGTGTGACAACATCACTTCAGTACTGCATCATGTTTGAAAGTTTGAAACCAAAGAGTTTGAAATCAGCTAAAAGGGAACCAATAAGAAATAATCCATTGAATAAAAAAGCGATTAGTTTTAGTAATGCGTTCCACTGGCAACCATAGAAATATATGTATCCAAAAAATAATAAAAATATTAAATTTGTCTTTTGCAGACTTATGAACACATAATTTAGTATGATGATGAGTATTCAAATTATGATAACATTTTACTGGAAACCTATTTTTCCAAAAATGTTGGCGGAATGGATACCAATTTGGCTGGTGGTTCCCTTTAATTGTGTCTACATGTACATGTATGTGAACATTCATAGGTCTCGATACCTGATTGTGCTGTCTTCTGTAATGTACGCTACATCATGGAACATGACCTTTCCTGACAGCACGGAGACTGAGAAGGAACCTGCAATACAAGAGGACAGTTGGAAACAGATTTAGATTTAGATTCAGATCAGCTAGGGTACCCAACAAAGATACCAATTGCCCATGTGCATATAATACAATAGGTACATGTTCTTATGCTATGGTATGTTGGTGTTTTTTTTTCTGATATCGGTATATCGGGCAGAGCATATTGCCGATATTTTTTGTACACAATAACAATGTGTGTACAAAATTGCAGTTGGGAGTGATTAAAAGTGTCCCTTAGCAATGAGATTTAATGCCCTTTTTATTGCTTTCCCAGGCTCAGGTAGAGTATGTGGAGGTTATCAATCTTGTTAACCCATTCAGGACTGGTCTCGAAAATACTCGGGCTAATAAGTCTATGGAGAATATAATATATGTTATAGCAAAATCAATCAGTCTTTAATGGGTTAAAGTAATAAATTCACCAATTGTTTTTGCTATATTTCAATTTTTGGAGGATTTAAATTAAACCAAGCACACATCGTAAAAGTCTGTATTTTTTTTCCTCAAAAGGCAATATCAATATTTACAAATATCTCAGGATTTTTGAAATATCGAAATACCGACCGTGCTTATCTTAATGGATTTGAAATTCTCTTTATTTTTTCATTTCAACCCATTGAAGAACGAGTGATTTTGGTATATTAACATATTATGCACTCTCCATAAATCCCAGTCTGAATATTTTCAGGACCATTCATAAATCTATGGGTTAAACACGCCTCCACATTAACTTTTTTCTGTACTGGCCCATTCAGGCAAGAAAAATCATACATTTTGAAATTGTAATTGCCCTACACAAATCTAGTCTTGTTCTCTTGTACAAGTTCTCTTGTAGTTAAACAATTATTTAGTTGTTTGATTAGGCAAGCAAACTAGACATTTTATGAAATGTTTATTTGCCCTACACAAATTTTATTTGACGCGGGCAAGCGGGCAAGTGCTAGTGTCGAGCCCTGGGTTAACTGCTACTCACCAATATGAAGATGACCCTGCTTGATGAACTTGTTGATGATCTTGGTGAGAAGGAAGCCAAGCAAGCGGGCATTGTAGAAGGAGAGATACAGGATCCACACGCAGGCCACCAGCGTAATGGCGAGCGTGATGAAGAACACCTCGCCGATCGGCAGTCGCGGGCTTCCAAGGGGAGGGGGGGCGGTCGTAGCCGTGGGGGCCAGGGATGGAGTGACCATAGACGACATGTCGATTGATGGATGGAGACAATGTTGACAATGATTACGATGATGACGAGGAGGATGGCCTTCTTGCTTGCTTGCTCTCTACCCCAAAGTTAGATTTACAGAGTGTTAATGGGGTAGATAGCTCCCCCAACTCTATTCTGTGCAAGGTGCATGAATAAATTGTGCCTCATTTCCATGCTGCAGGTGTCTGAAGACTTTGTCCAACGAGTGTTCTCTGGATATCTGGAGCCTGAAGCGGAAAAAGATAGAAAAGTTAAAAGAAGGACAGTCAATGTAGCCAAAGTCATTTGTAACTTGTAAAGTACCGTAAACCGGGGTGACTTTTGCCACTTTCTTTATAGATGAATATATTTTCATCAAGCTCACTTTTAAGAACAATTTGTTATTGTTTCAAATATATTCTTATAGGGTAATGGATAGAATCAGAATTAGTTCTTAACAGTGAGGCTTGATAAAAATACAACCTTCTCAAAAAGTGGCCAAAGTCACCCCGGTTACTGTACATGTACTAGTAGTGGTGTAGCTATGGGGCTGGGGGAGGCATGTGCGCCATCAATGATTTGACAAAAACATATTGGGGAAATATGTTACAAAAGAAAGCAGGGCTCGCCCTTAGTGGCCCGGGAGCCAATACTAGCCACCAAAAATTTCAGTTGGCCACATAGAAATTTTGTATTGGCCATTATCAAATACAAATTTAACACAAGTCTATGGTGAGCATCTATCTTTACCAAATTCCCTGTAAAGAAATACATAGTGTGCTAGCCATAAGATGGGGCAAGTTGTGGGTGTGTCTGACTGAGACTCCAGACCATACATGTAGTCCGAATCTTACTGTCTGACAGGGCGCCTTTTTCCGTGCATGAAATTCAAGCTACATGAAACTCGTTCATACAGAAGAAGAAGAAGAAGAAGTTGAGTGGTGCAGGCTGTGCCTGTGCAGCCATAGACAATGCATGGATGGCAAGGTTTAGAGCCTTGTCACTCATGCATAGTCTATGTACTCTATGCCATACCCTAGTATGACCCTTTTAATTACAAGTACACCTATGTGAGCTAACTCATGAAAGTTTTATGTGTTAATGTGCTGCCCTAAAACTGTATACAAAGTCAGTGCAATGAGTTCTTAAATATCACTTTGACTTTTTTGCTCATTACTCGGCCATAACATCCATTTAACATTTAATTTTCACACATTACTCAGTGGACATAACAGATCAAAACCATCACATTTTATCTACCAGCTCATTCATTACTTTTTGAACATGTCAATAAAGATACTGTAGATCCCTTTAAGATAGAGATATCCTGAACGGCAAGTTACATTTCGCCCATTCATTGTGGATTTTTGCAGCTGAAATCTAGCTCTGTGAAACACTAACACAGAACAAACACTATAGTCTAGTGAGTACCGTAGAGGCTACAAAACATGTGACACCAAGACAGTTTAAATATTCTTTTTGCCAGTAGGTTCGTGTTTTATTTCATACAAACCGTATTTTCAAGTTGGTGTTTGGAATATTATAATTTGTAAGTGTTTAGTATAAGGCTGAGTCGGTTCGGTCGATCACACCGGTTACCGACCGTTTCATCGGGACCCGGTTCGGTATATCGGGAAACAGTGCCCCGAAAAAAAAATTAAAAAAATAAAATGTTAAAAAAGAAATTAAGATTATCACAATAATGTAGCGGAATTCAAATAAAAACGGGGCAATTGATATCATTTACTTTAAAGAGTGGTTATTTTCGAGAAATTCTTGGTTCATTACTTCATTTGACAGTCAGAAATTGAACAGGAAGCGCAAAATTGCTAGTCATTTGAACGATATTGTCGGCGGATGTGGACACAATGTTAGTCCGATACTCCAAGGGGAGTTGTCTGATGGATCTTTGTATGATCCAGCTGATGAGCCAGTGCATTCAAAAAGTGGCTCAAAATACGTTTTTTGGTCATTTGCACCATTTAAAAATGTTTTGATATTCTACTTACATGATTTCATGGCGTTTGACAGCCGAACAGAAACAAAAATGAGCCCCAAAACAATGAAAACAACTACTCAAAACATCGATAAAAAACGACTACATCGCTCCCATTCGCTCGTATACCCTGTGTGCAAGTTACGGGACTATGTTCCAGTCCGCCCTCTATCGGCAAGATCCATCCGCCAGGAATTGGGAAGTCCCCGGCGGATGGATCTTGCGCAAGAAAAGAGACCCCGTAACTTGCACACAGGGTATACGAGCGAATTGGAGTGATGTGGTCGTTTTTTATCGATGTTTTGAGTAGTTGTTTTCATTGTTTCGGGGCTCTTTTTTTTCTGTTCGGCTGTCAAACGCCATTCGAAATCATGTAAGTAGAATATCAAAATGGTGTTGATTGCGAAAAGGCTAATTTATAGCCACTTTTTAAGGGCATGCAGTGGCTCACTGTCACAAGCGATCGTACATGTGATGTTTCCCCCGCCCGACTAGCGGGCTAAGTTTCTGTGAACCGTGTTGCGATGGGCAATGGTGAACAAACGATCGATTTCTAGGTCCAAATTACTTCGAAAAAAAGTACTTTTCATTCGAAACTGAGTTAATTCTGGATAGTCTGTATTTTTCCCGTAAAGATTGATATGTAAATCCATAAAAGCCTCGGTATTTATAATGTTATTTGCATATAAAAAGAGCAATATAAGCCCCATACAGTGCATTTTTGCCGATGCGTGCACGATTGCGTGATTTTACCGGTCGAGTTTCGAGGGTAAAAATTTATCGGGATACCGGTTCCCGACCGGTAAAAGTTTATCGGGACCCGGTTCCGACAATTACCGACATGACTCAGCCTTAGTTTAGTACCGTAGTGGCTAGAGAACCCGGACGGGGGGAGAACCCGGCCCAAAAATGGACAGGGCTACCTTTGAAATTAGATTTGCCGAGAATGCACTGAACATGCGACTCGAAACTTATATCAAACGATTTATCTGCATATTGCTCATAAAATACATGTATATTGCTGTTCTGTAGTCCTCCTGGTTATCCAGAAAATCGCTTGAAAGTCAGTCTTTAAACTCCAAAATTTGTTATTTTCTATTTTATTCACGATAATTTGAGATTACAATTTTTATAATCTTTATTCTCGCTTTTGTAAATCTACGCTCAGTAGTTCATTTCGGTAGAAACTTACACCAATTGGACCGTAATATCGCGGTGCCTTCACTGATAAAAAATTATCGCTCAACGGCAAAGCGGGTTTCCGCACGGCGCGATTTCATGCACGAAGGTTCAATTTATCGCAGTGCAGGAGAACCCGGACACCGCGCACGGTGCGTGTACAAAGTCAATGACGCACTGTGCTAATCTGTGTTGTGTGTGACTGTCCGGGTTCTCTAGCACCCACGGTACCCTCTTTTGGGAGATACTATAAGCAAGTTAATTGTAGCGCTATGTAATGTCCAATGTAGTTTTGGGCATTTTGAGTTTTAGTTAGTACTGCGATCGATGAAGGCGGGGAAAAGGTGGGTGCTTAGTGGCAATAGAGCGGGGGCCAGTTTTTAATGGTTCAGCCTGCATATGACTTGAGTGAAGGCTAAGCACGTCTGGGTGTGCTATAACCTAACCAGGCGCCGTACGTAGTACGGCGCCTGGCATACTGAGGTGTGTATACCGTGATGGTAACACTTTATAGGCTTTAACGGCAAACACACTATACAAAAAAACACAATATCATACTTTAAATAACATATCTCGGTTCATACTTAGGAATTATGTTATGCATGGGCAACAATGATCCAAATCGTGAAATGTCTGATGCTCCATTCGTTTTATTTATACTGAAATTTACTATAAAACTGGCAAGATTACAGAAGTGACGAAAATGGTTTCCGAATTTGTTCGCTGCATGCAATATCAGGTGATCAAAAACTTGTCGGCAATGCACCCCTGCCCTGTACTACGTACCATACATGTGAGTCCTGGCTTATTGTTAGTCAACCGATCGCCCCGCGCATGCGCTATGCATTGCCGACGAGTTTTCGGTCACCTGACATTGCATGCAGCGAACAAAGACGAAGGAAATAACAGTCATCATCATCATCATCATCAATTTGAGGTAAGTTATCATTCTTTTGCAACAAATTAAATAGCAAGCAAGGTAGGTTGAAGGTTTAATTCATGTCTAGAACAAAAAAAAAAAATAACAATAATAGATGTAAAGTTCTTGAAACCACCCGTCGCAAAATTTACACCAAATTGTTTAACGTCTCGTCTTCACAGCGCCGTCCTATGGACGGCGCTGATCACAGTTAGGTGTGCTATTGTTCACAGCTAAAGCTTGTTTACATCCGAGTGTATACACCTTGCATCATCGCGCGTGGCGCGCTCGTAGTCGTAGCTTTATTTCTGCAAAGATGGCCGAGCTTCGAGCAGCAGCCAGCAACTGAGAAAAAGACATCAGAATTTGTAAGTTCGTTTGACATTTCAATATGCGTTTTTAAAATTAGAATATGACCCATTGGTGACCGAGGACCCATTGTGGTGCCCGAGGATCAATGTAATAAACTTCAAGATTGAAGGACACAGGTCTACCTCGAAGAAGAAGAAGAAGAAGAAGAAGAAGAATGCATTGTTGTGCCCGAGGCTGTGGTGCACCGCGGCAGATGCTCGGCCACCACGGCCGGCCAGGGAGCTGGAGGCACAGCTGCAGCTAGCCGGCCGGGCGGCCGCGGCACGTCGATACTCGCGCGCTGGGTCATCACAGCCGCGCGCCCGAGATGGGATGGGCTAACGCTACAATCATTAATCACTCACTCAATTTCGATCACTCTGCAAGTATTATCACTGACTAAACAATAACTAAACGCTTAGATCGTGCTCTAAGCCTTTGACATCATGGAGGTCGAATCAACATATCAATTTACCTTCTCTGTATTTCAAATGAAGTCGTCATTTCCTAGTTTGGGTGTCCGACGCGACGTAGACCTCAAAACACAGTCAATCCGATTATCCGAAAATAGAGTTTCAAGAAAATCTTCAATAATGAGGGTTAATAGACGACTCGATCTATTATTTTTCGCCCCATAGGCACCTCGTTCCAATTTGTATGTAGGGGCTACCAGGCTCTCGTGTGTTTGAGATTTATTTTATTTGTTGCAAATCTATCTTATTACCCCCCCCCCCCCCCTTTCCAGCCAAATTTCGAACCTCTCCTCATCTTCCTTTTGTTAACCTGGCTATGTTATTTAAGTATCAGTTGGCTTGTTTGTGATAATAACTAGAGATTTAAAGGTACCGTTGAGTATTGGTATTTCCCGAAGTGCCCCCCGATATTTTTTTGTGAGATAATGAAAAACTGACTGTCAAATTTGAAAGAACATACAATTTTAATGACAGAATAAACTTTATTTGATCAAAATCGGTTCAGAAACGGCTAAAATATCCATAAGTATATTTGTATTCAAAATGTTCTTCACCGGCACTCACCGGGGGATATTTAGACTTTTTAGAAAAAAAAGAAAACTTGGACAAAAATCTGAATAGGTTTTTAAAAAGTCGTTGATGATATCTCTATTTAATCATTATTTTAACAAAACATTAAATGCACAATTTTGTATGAAAAATGGCTAAAACCAGTGATTTTGTTAAATAGCGCCCTCTTGAGTTGTAACGGCTCTTTTTTTAATGATAACAGGGGTTTTACTTAGTCGTTTGTAATTGTATATACTTTTCGAGCATGGTGAAATTATAACTATTACTTTGTACCGTAATGGTGCAGGTTTTGGTTACTAAAGTTAAGTTTGACCAATACTCAACTATCCCTTTAATCTCTAATAAAAAGGGCTATATTCGGTCAAGAAGTCTGCAGGACCCAATATTTGGGCAAAAGCGGGGAAAAAGCACGTCAAATTTGGGCAAAAGCACGTCAAATTCGGGCAAAAGCACGTCAAATTCGGGCAAAAGCACGTCAAATTTGGACAAAATCATATCGTATTCAGGTATTATGTTTTATTTGGACACAATCATGTTATATTCGGGAAAACTCATAAAAGGTAAAATATTGGAGGCAATTATGCCAGTAGTGGGAAACGCCCCATACACAAAAAAAAATGAATTACCAATCATGTGAAAGAATATGTTTTTACTAATACGGGATGATAAAAATTTGGTCTGGAAACCGCCTACTAATTGATATATTTGGTAAATTATGAAACTCATTTAATGTAAATTGATATCGGCGACGGTTGTACGTTGATATGCACCCTCGTGCGCCCTCGTGCGCTGCGTGCTAATCCTATGGCAAATGCGGCAAATTGTTTGCAAATTGAGTGTGGCCAGCGTAAGCTATAGACCGTGACCAAATTATTTTAGGCTCAATGTCAGCGGCTTTCATAAACGTTTTAAGACCGGTATATCAGATGCGCGAATCTATATTTCGCACTTTTACGCACGGTACGTAATCCCCCTTTGCTCAGTTATAAGTTGCGATCGCAAACTGTCCCAGTTCATGAACGACCGTATGGCAAGCCGTTTTAACATTTATTCCTATTTCTTGATATCAAGAATTCAATTCTTGATATCAAGAATTCGACTTCTTGATATCAAAAATTCATTTCTTGATATCAAGAATTCAATTCTTGATATCAAGAATTACCATTGCTTTACAACAGAAAATCATTTCTTGATATCAAGAATTCATTTCTTGATATCAAGAAATCAATTCTTGATATCAAGAATTCATTTCTTGATATCAAGAATTCAATTCTTGATATCAAGAATTCATTTCTTGATATCAAGAATTCAATTCTTGATATCAAAAAATAGAATTCATGATATCAAGAATTCAATTCGTATTTCGAACGCAAGACTATTGCAAGAATTATTTTGATATCGAGCGCAAAAGTAATGCAAAAATTCACAGTTGATTTCGAGCGCAAATGTAATGCAGAAATTCATTCTGATTTCGTGCTCAAAAGTTGCGCTCAAATTCATTGTGATTCGATTTCGAACGCAAAAGTTGTGCACGAATGAATCCTGCCTGAGTGGTGCGGTGTCGAAAGTCAATGTATCGCGAAAATTCAACTAATGCAAGAATTCATGTTGCCAGTTTGCAGTGCATTTACTGTCTCTGTGATATTCCTTGTAGAAAATTTTCATTTCATACTGTTTAAACATATGTTTTTTAGACCATTGATTAATGTTACATTGACAATGTTGGATGTGATTTTCCAGTTTAATTACTTGTTATAAAACACGCGTCTTTCAAAAACGTAAAACGGCAACATATCAAGAAATCATTTCGTGATATGTTGCCAATAGACAATGCGCAAACCTGTAGCAAAGATTACCCCGTGTGTAATAATATATTCACGTTTTTACTGCGCAATTTATTTCAAAATATTTTTGATCACGTCATTTAAAATAATACTGTCCGATCTGATCATTTTCAGCAAAAAGACATCTAAATTGACTTACAAAACACGCATTGTAAAAATGATAAATTGGCAACATATCAAGAATTCATGCGGAACTAATGAATTTGTGATATGTTGCCAAATTGTGCATTTACAATGCGTATTTGTAAGTCTTTTTAGAAGTTATTTTGCTTTTAAAATATCACATCTGACGTTACTATTTCAACTAAAATACAAGTATATTTTACAATTGATCATTCAGAAAAACACGTGGACATATTTATTGCACAAGGGACAATCTTTACAACAGGTTTACGCAACGTTTATTGGCAACATATCACGAAATGATAAAAACGCACGTGGCCGATATTTGGGCTCAGACTGCAGCAGTTATGTTTACTTAGGCTCTAGGGCGGTGTGTACACAGCTCTATGGTGTGTGTTCACAAAGCACGCCCTGAATCTGGACTAGAGACTGCTATGCGGCAGTTTTGTGAATAGGCTCTAGCTATAGCGCGAGTCGTATAGGGCGGTGTGTACATGGTGTGTGTTCACAAAGCACTTCCTGAATCTGGACTAGACACCGCACCGCTCAGGAGGAAATCGTGCAATACTTTTGCGTTCGAAATCAGAATGTAATCCTGCTCAAATCTTGCGTTCGAAATCAGAATGAATACCTGCACAACTCTCGCGTTCGAATTCAACTGTGAATTTATCCACTACTTTTGAGCTCGATATCCAAATGAATTCTTGATATCAAGAATTGATTTCTTGATATCAAGAAATCGAATTCTTGATATCAAAAAATAAATTCTTGATATCAAGAAATTAATTCTTGATATCAAGAAATCGAATTCTTGATATCAAGAATTCGAATTCTTGATATCAAGAAATGAATTCTTGATATCAAGAAATCGAATTCTTGATATCACGAAATGAATTCTTGATATCAAGAAATCGAATTCTTGATATCAAGAATTGAATTCTTGATATCAAGATTTACCATTGGTTAACAACAGAAAATTATTTCTTGATATCAAGAATTCGAATTCTTGATATCAAGAATTCGAATTCTTGATATCAAGAAATGAATTCTTGATATCAAGAATTGAATTCTTGATATCAAGAAATGAATTCTTGATATCAAGAATTGATTTCTTGATATCAAGAAATGAATTCTTGATATCAAGAAATGATTTTCTGTTGTAAAGCAATGGTAATTCTTGATATCAATAATTGAATTCTTGATATCAAGAAATGAATTCTTGATATCAAGAAGTCGAATTCTTGATATCAAGAATTGAATTCTTGATATCAAGAAATAGGAATAAATGTTAAAACGGCTTGCCATACGACCGAGTCGAAAATGCATCGCGTTCGGAATGTTTGTTTACCAAGGAGGTACTCCTTGTCAGAGATTTTTACGAGCGAAAGTATTAAAGGGGACCACCAGGCAAAGAACAACACATTATTATATGTTTTGGTACCGTTTTGTGATATCAAATAGATACCCAACACTTTGCAAAGGGTTGTGTAATTCATAAACAAAGCAATTAATTTCCACCACTTACGGAACCACTGCTATTTCCTGGTTCCATACGGGCCAACCATTTGCGAGTGCGCCAATGCTATTCACGCACACGTTTGTAAACAATAGATTCCCGGGCGATCGTTCGCTCTGCACACATTGCAATTCACCGCACACATAGCAGTCTGCGTAATTCAGACAGCATGAACGCAAGCTTTAGAATGGTGATGCGTTTCCAATTATATATTTTTTGTCTGGAAACAAATTTTTGTAAACTTGTTGATGGAATGGAATACTAAAGATGTTACCTTTCTTTAATAAGAATATTATTTTTGGGTGTTGGTACCCTTTAAGCAACACGCTCAACCGGACTCGTCATCAAAGTGCCGCTGCGATTTTATCAGCGCTGTATTGCCTCAGGGGATAGCTCGACCAATGTACAGTTTATCGCTCGGTACATAATAGCTACCAGTCCAGCTGTGTGCTGCATGCAATTTCATATGAAGGCCCGTGTTCAGATATTCCGAAGCACCGCCTTAAATCGATCCAACACACATCGTGAGTTAAGGGCCAAAGCCAAAAGTAGTCAACCCAAGTGTAAAAATTTCAAATTGAAAAAATCATTTTCTTTCATGTATGATAGGAAAGGTGAGTATCTGCAGTTTCCGGAACTGTGTTCGGCTAAGCATACCGTTTCTCGGATCTCCTGTAATACACTTTTAAATAATGAAAAGCGCCCTCACAGCGCGACGGGACGGAATTTTGAAAATTTTGATTTATAAAAAAACTAAGATTCATTCTAGAAATATAGAAGTGTTTTTGGATAGCTCATGCATAGGACAATTGTACCACCTACATTTCGTATAATACTGCCCTTTTTATTTGGGCAAAAAATTGCCTTATTCTGATATTTTTCCGTCCCGTCGCGTTTTGACATCCATTTTTTTAGCGTCACTCAATATTAGAGCAGTTATTTATTGCCATCTTCTCTGAAGTATCAATGAATTCATGCCCGAACATTTTTATGAGGTTAGAATTTCATTTCCTCTTTTCAGAAAAATTCTACGAGGCTTTGACATTTTCGCGACGGGACGGAAATTGCGCGACGGGACGGAATTTAATCCAGATTAAATCCCATTTTCAATGCAATTTCATCACAAATTTTCTTTCTTCTGTATAGTTGAAAGAGAATAAAAAACAGTTTCATGTATTTTTTGCTTTAAAATGAACTAATTTGCTAATTAACTAAAATTATTTTGAGAGGAAAATTTTCACATTATTTGGGTGGGAATCCTCCTCCATAAACTATGTACAGCAGTGCTTCCACACTTACTAGAAATATTTGTTCAGATTTTTTTTTAATTCAGTTTATTTTGAAATCCAAGCAGTAAATGATAAAAAATGCTATTTTAGCTAGTAGTATGTACTTTTTATCTTAAAACATTAATAAATCTTTTTAAAAAAAGGAAATAAATTTGTATACAAAAAAAAATGCCATTTGTTTTGTACATGGTCCAATGGGTAAAATTTGTAATTTTCTCTTTTTGCTGTGATATCAATACTAAATATGCTTAAAACTATTTTGTATTGGCCATTAGGTGAAATAAATGTTTAAAATGGAAAAAAAAATCATGAGGGATTGAAAATGATTGCAATTGAAAAATTTGCCATTTGTTTTGTACATGACCAAATTTCCGTCCCGTCGCGTTTCCGTCCCGTCGCGCCGACACCACATTACACAAATTAAATTTAAAAAAAAATTATTGATGTGGAAGCTTAGCTTTTTCTTGTGTTGAGACTGAACATTCATACCTTTCTTATGATGCATGGCAGGATTTAACTAGGATTTTACTTTTGATAGAAAACAACATTGTTTGCAAAACAAAACATTGTGTCATTCTGTCGTTCCGTCCCGTCGCGCTTCAAAAACATGTAGTTACCATGGCAACAGACTCATACATTTTTCAATTTTTCTGTTTGATAATATTCATCACTTTACCCTGTCCATGTAACAACCAAATTGTATCCAGTCACATCTTTATTTTTGTTTGTATGATCACAATAGCTATCAAATTCCGTCCCGTCGCATTTGCCCATACTTTTGGCTTTGGCCCTTAAGTTTACCTCGGGAGATTACGGTGGAGTGCGAGCTGGATTTTGCTGACTACCCATTTTAAAGGGGTAGTTCAGTTTTGGTAGAGAGGGCGCTGCACATCCGATTTTTTTGTGAGGTAATGAAAAACTGAGTATCGAATTTGAGAGAACATGCAATTTTAATGGCAGAATAAACTTTATTTGGTCAAAATCGGTCCAGAAACGGCTGAAATATCAATAAATATATCTGATCTTATAATTATTTGGGGCCCAAATAATTAGACGATTTTTTTCAAAAAATTTAAAAAATGCTTACACTTTTTCAAAAATTTTCGAAAGCGTTTTTTAAATAATTGTTGATGATCTCTCTATTTAATCATTATTTCAATAAAAACATCTCATGCATAATTTTGTATTAAAAATGGTTGAAACCAACGCCTGTTTACAGAGAGCCCTCTTTTTGAATGATAACAGGCTTTTTACTTAGTCGTTTGTAATTTTGTATACCTTTCGAGCATGGCATGGAGTTATAACTATTAGTTTATAATGTTACTGTCCGGGTTTGGTTACTAAAGTTCAGCCTTACCAAAACTGTACTACCCCTTTAACCCACGCATATTTGCCTTTAACTGATATTTCTGCAAGTTAACGATACTATTAAGGTTCGGATTTTTCCACACACGCCCCTGTTTATGCTATTTCAACAATACTAATCAAATAGTTTGGCCAATAAAGTTATTTCCGATAGCATAATAACCCTTTTTTCCTTTTTTAAAATGTATTATTTTTGTTTACTTGTCACGGTGAACTAGTCCAGGAGCCAATTTTCAGAAGAGGCCTAGATAAGGAGTTCGACCACAGATTTAGTTTGTCACTTTAGGGTGTCTGGGGGTGTCTCTGGAACAATTCTAGCCCTGATGTACAGCCCAGTTTCTGGTAGCAACACTGTTATTTCTATCAATTAATCATGCAAATTCATGCAAAAAAAAATCCCCTTTTTGTCTGTAAATCACTAAATATGGCTCAGAATATACTAATTTTGTGCATGAATATTTTGTATGACTTATTTAACAGGTTTGCAACATTAAAAATTGCGACAGCCAAATTTTCCTTATGTATTTCTTTGTTTTTTCGACTTGTAGTGTTTTGTATTGTTCTTTTTTCAATGGAATAAATAATTGACCATTATCCAACCATTTCTAGCCCAAAATTTAATAATTGCAGTGGTTAGAATGAAAAATAATAAAGGTTTTGTGTATTCTAGGGGAAAAAATCCATTTCGGGCCGACATTCGCTTTTTGTTTAAATCATTTCTTTATTCAAGAAATCTAAAAAGTTCACATTCACACCAGGTCC
>JBAMJV010012111.1:0-10000 GCA_037951105.1 Echinarachnius parma
TAAGGTAAGAAACCAACGTTTATGATCCTGTATTTTTATAACGATCCTTCAACAAATAAACCTTATAAAAACGACTTTAAGTCGGCTAATAAGAGTGGGCCCTGCCCAGTCCCATCTGTTCAAATGTGTGTGAGTGCATGTGTGTGCCCGTATTTTGCGTCGGTGACTTTACTTTTCCAACTGCTAAACACGTGTTTTAGGTAGAAATTAATTAACCAAATGAATGTCGCAGGTGTTAATGCACATTTGGGAGTGTTTGGCAGCTGGAAAAGGCAAGTCACCGACGCAAAAAACGGACATACACACACACTCACACACATTTGAACAGATGGGACTGGGCAGGGACCACTATTATTAGCCGACTTAACGTCGTTTTATAAGGTTCATTTGTTGAAGGATCGTTATAAAAATACAGGATCATAAACGTTGGTTTCTTACCTTACAAATAATACTTGGATAAAAGAAAATCTCTGCCAAATATCGGTTCCTGTGCGAGATTAATAATGTTAATTTGAAGAACAAAATCCCGTTGTAGTCTATGGAACAGCTGATCGTGAATCTACTTCCGTACTAGAATTTTGTCACGTGATCTTTGCGATCGCAACAACTGCGAAGGCACGTATAGTAACTAGGTCCGACAAGCTAAGTATGCCGGAGCTTGACGGACATAGTTACTATTGTTAAGCTTGCCAACGGGGAGTATTACGTCATACGCATATTATTTGCTTATACAGGGTGGCCCAGAAATAACGGAACGGGGTACTTTCCATTATAAAGAAACATACAGACTAGGTTCACTGGATAGATAATCTTTTAAAAAGAAATTTGATATCAACAACAGTAATTTGGTCAAGTAGTTTTTTGTTTGGTATCTATCCAGTGAACCTATTATGTACGTTTCTTCACAATGGGGGGGGGGGGGGGGGGGGGGGGGGGGCTCGGCTCGGCTCTCATCGGTCTTGGGTCCTATACTCTTTTCCTTCATGTCCTACAATTGTTGTTTTGTCTTTGTTTTTGCTAACTTGTTTACCAGTAGTTTATATTTTAGGCTTTTGTATGAGCTAAAAGCCAAAAGCTTGGACCCCGTCCTATGTATTTTGCAACATTTCTTTTTGACATGGCTCCATACTTAGTTTAGAGGGTTGCCCGCTGCTAGTATGATTCCCGGTGTGTTGAGGATGTGTACACGATAATAAGGGAGTACGTAGTTACAAACTGCGCATGCGCCAATTTCTGAGACGAAAATTCACTGTACCAAAAACATCGATATTGCCCGTTGTCACATAGACCTACGTGCAATTATTGTCACATTTGATACGTGTTTGCACGGGAAATTTGGCTCGAAGTCAGAAATGTTTTTTTTTTATTAATCATAATGGACATATACATTGGACTGATTTTTTAAAATTAATTTTTTCTATTTATTTTCGAATTTTAACATAAATGCCAACGTTCGTATCGGGGCTTTTTATTGAAATCATAAAGGCCCCATACGTAGATTTGTGTGTACTGTTTTCTTTTAAGTGTTGAAAACGTACAAAGGTGTGATTTTTATTCTAACAAATTTAATTAAGCCTGCTTCAAGTTTGAAAATTAAAATGAATGGTTATATCTATTCAATTTTTGTATATTTAGGATTAAGGTGGGGGTTTTTTTGGTCAGGTCTTTCAAACCTAACGAAACACAAGGAAAATGCACGCACGCACGCGGACATTCTGCATAGCCTAGAGCTCTGTACTTTAAATGCGTGCGTCACAGGCTGTGCCGTACACGTACGCGTAAAGCCTCAAATTTGGTACAATCTTCCGAAATAACCCGATTACGTCCGTTGCTCCATGGGCTAACTACGAACTCCCTTATTGTGTGGGTCTGAACCGTACCAAATGACCAGTAGCCCATTTCATAAAACACTTGCAATTGCTGTAAGTGTCCAATAATTGTAACTACCATGGCAAGAGCTGTAATGCTCCATGGTCATGATGGTGATTGGCTGTTGACCAAAATGTGTAAGTCTCCAATTATTGTAACTATTCAATAGTAGGCTTGAATCCGGTGCGCCTGCATTGTGATCACTGCATGTGGCATACATACTAGCTGATCATGCAGAGCAAGCAAATTTAATAAGCACGTTTTCAAAACACTGTCCATTCAAATTCCGATGAAAGTCAAACGTGTTACCATATCGGGCAGGCAAGTGTTTTCATACGGTTCAACAATGCAGTAATGCTCAAATGCACGGTCAGTCGCTGTGGCGTAGCGGGGACTAAGTGTAAATTTAGGGGGCGTTCAACATGTATTTACAGATATTTAAACAAATGTGAATTCTAGTAGGGCACTGCGCACTGGGCATGTAACTGCATGGATATATAATTAGGACAGGAGAGGGTACTAGTAGATGTACCATCGGTGAAGAAGTATCCATTGCACAAACCGAAACTATACATGATCGAGCATTGTATTGGTCCGATCAAAACCATATTCGCTGCAGTGAAAACACATAAATAGGCCCATAGCGAGTCCCTCACGTCACGAAGTGGCGCATTGTGTGAGAGAATAAGCTAGCTCGCGAATTTGTGTCATATGAATGTCAAAATCACTTGTAATAACCCACACTCAAACTTTTCTCATACAAAATTGTGTCTAGTGACCTGGAATATATATATCTGTATTTCAATCATTAGAAGCTTGAATTCGTATGGACGTCCCCTTTTAGAGTTCAGTCATGAATTGGAAAGTTTAATCGGTAAGTTTATTTCTTGATGATGGTCGGTATGTGTCAAAAACGTTGTTGACTGGGATATGTCTCAAAACTTTTTTTTCACCCAAACTTACTTACGGGGGCTAGGCCTTTGCACGGGAGGCGTCAATTGTGTGTTCTGTCTTTTGAATGGCCGACAGTGGGGGACCACGATAGATTTGTCGATCAAGTTTTCTGCACATTACGGTCGCATAATCGTTGGCAGTCAAACACGTATTATGCATCAAAATTCACTCTTACTTAATATTTCGGATGAATATCTATAGTGAAGCATGCTTAGTAATTTATTATAAGGTTTTGATGATAAGAACATAGTCTCAGTCACTAATGGCTTGGTCACACGATACTTGCGACGACCTGCAACAGCCTGCAACAAGACAATAGAACTTATGAAGGGCCGATCATGTTCGAAATAACTAGACGTTACAACAGAATGCAAATGTCGCAATAAATTCGGTCTAATTCCCAATTATAGCCATAAATAGGTTTTGTGTATTACATTTCGGCTAAAATAAACCGTACATCTGATTTATTGTGCTAAATAAGCATTATAAGCCCGGTTTTGGGTTGTTGATCAAACAATAGCACGACCGGTCACGTGTGTTCTCTTGCGACGGCAGGTTCCCATCGCAAGTCTTGTCGCAAGTTTTTTGAACATCAAAAAGTCGGTTCAAAATCCGTTGCGATCAAAACAATAGAAGAGAGAGAGAGAGAGAGCATGCGGTGAATGCGGTTAGTTCGGTGGCTGCAGCTCACCCCATTGTCCCATTGAAATTGTATCCATGGCAAATATTCATGGTTTGGTAGACAATACTTAATCCTGAATACTTCAGGCAAGTCTCATCGCATGCTGTAATTGCGGTAACCTATTGAAATTGTACCCATGGCAACGATGCATTGTTTGGTAGACAATGATTTATCCTGAATACTCCTGGCAAGCCTCTAGATATTTCTGTTTTTCATCAAAAGTTATTTATTCTCATTACACACCCTCACTAATGAAAGGGAGGTATTCAACCGACATTTTTGTATTGTCATGACTGGGATCGGCATCCACGTGACAACGAAGGTGTGGGGGGGGGGGGGGGGGTCTCGGCTCTTGCGCTCTTGTCCTTCATGTCCCACAGTTATTATTGTTGTTGTTTTTCTACCCTGTTTACCGCGGTAATTTATATTTGGCCCATTGGGGGTCTTTGTATGAGCTAAAAGCCAAAAGCTTGCACCACGTCCTATGTTTATAATTTGCAACATTTGTCTTTGATATGGCTTCATACTCAGGCTAATTTCATAATAAGCTTGGTGCACTAATACTAGGGTAGCCCACCGCTAGCATGCTCCTCGGGGAGTAGAGAATGTGTACAATGCTGGTCTGACGCTCAGAGACTATTATTATTAATTATTATTAAATAATATTATTGTTTTAATTATCAATATTACTATTATAATAATTATTATTATTATTGGGAGGAGCAGTAGTAGTAGTAGTAGTGGTGGTGGTGGTGGTGGTGGTGGTGGTGGTGGTGGTGGTGGTGGTAGTAGTAGTGGTAGTGGTAGTATTCCATAAGTTGTGCATCAAGACCATATCAATATAAGAGCAGAGAGGTATTAACGCTCATCCTTGAATTGCGGAACATTTTGTGAGTGTTTATATTGTATATCTGCAGTGAGTTTGTACAGGCCCGGGCGGTGATGTATTACAGACTTTGGCAAAATCCGCCTTTCATATGTGCACGTGACCAATCGCAAGCTGTTGCAGGTCGTCCCAAGCATCGTGTGACCAAGCCATAAAGTGGACCAAGAACAATTCTCAAATATATCTTTAACCAAACAAAATGTTTTGTCATACATTTGATATGTAAGGTTACATATCATTGAACACAATTGAGTAAATAAAGTGTGCCCTCTCTGGGCTTGTTTTGGGTTGTTGATCAAACAATAGCACGACCGGTCACGTGTGTTCTCTTGCGACGGCAGGTTCCCATCGCAAGTCTTGTCGCAAGTTTTTTGAACATCAAAAAGTCGGTTCAAAATCCGTTGCGATCAAAACAATAGAAGAGAGAGAGAGAGAGAGAGCATGCGGTGAATGCGGTTAGTTCGGTGGCTGCAGCTCACCCCATTGTCCCATTGAAATTGTATCCATGGCAAATATTCATGGTTTGGTAGACAATACTTAATCCTGAATACTTCAGGCAAGTCTCATCGCATGCTGTAATTGCGGTAACCTATTGAAATTGTACCCATGGCAACGATGCATTGTTTGGTAGACAATGATTTATCCTGAATACTCCTGGCAAGCCTCTAGATATTTCTGTTTTTCATCAAAAGTTATTTATTCTCATTACACACCCTCACTAATGAAAGGGAGGTATTCAACCGACATTTTTGTATTGTCATGACTGGGATCGGCATCCACGTGACAACGAAGGTGTGGGGGGGGGGGGGGGGGGGTCTCGGCTCTTGCGCTCTTGTCCTTCATGTCCCACAGTTATTATTGTTGTTGTTTTTCTACCCTGTTTACCGCGGTAATTTATATTTGGCCCATTGGGGGTCTTTGTATGAGCTAAAAGCCAAAAGCTTGCACCACGTCCTATGTTTATAATTTGCAACATTTGTCTTTGATATGGCTTCATACTCAGGCTAATTTCATAATAAGCTTGGTGCACTAATACTAGGGTAGCCCACCGCTAGCATGCTCCTCGGGGAGTAGAGAATGTGTACAATGCTGGTCTGACGCTCAGAGACTATTATTATTAATTATTCTTAAATAATATTATTGTTTTAATTATCAATATTACTATTATAATAATTATTATTATTATTGGGAGGAGCAGTAGTAGTAGTAGTAGTGGTGGTGGTGGTGGTGGTGGTGGTGGTGGTGGTGGTGGTGGTGGTAGTAGTAGTGGTAGTGGTAGTATTCCATAAGTTGTGCATCAAGACCATATCAATATAAGAGCAGAGAGGTATTAACGCTCATCCTTGAATTGCGGAACATTTTGTGAGTGTTTATATTGTATATCTGCAGTGAGTTTGTACAGGCCCGGGCGGTGATGTATTACAGACTTTGGCAAAATCCGCCTTTCATATGTGCACGTGACCAATCGCAAGCTGTTGCAGGTCGTCCCAAGCATCGTGTGACCAAGCCATAAAGTGGACCAAGAACAATTCTCAAATATATCTTTAACCAAACAAAATGTTTTGTCATACATTTGATATGTAAGGTTACATATCATTGAACACAATTGAGTAAATAAAGTGTGCCCTCTCTGGGCAATGCACAGTAACAACGGCGTGTGCCCCGACCCGAGCCCCCGATTTCCCCAGGAAAAAAGGATTATATCTACAAAGAAATAAGCACGATCTCGCACAAATGTTGGCTCTAAAGTTGTTGTAGTCACTAGACCAAAATGCTGGAATTGTCTCCCTTAATTTGTTCGATAAGTTAGCACCGTCAGTACTGTTCAATCTCAACTAAAACCCCACCTATATCCTAAGTAATGTTAATAATATTGAAGTAAATTATATTGTTCTCTCTATTTATTTAGTTTCCCGATCGGGCAAGCGGGCAAGTGCTAGACAAGTGTTGATTTGCCCCGATTTCCCCAATGGAAATGCAGTATCTGCAAATAAATAAGCAGGGTGAATTTGTATTCTTGTTTTGTCATATATTATTTTGTTTTGTACGTTTAAATACTTAACCAACTTCGAATCATCATCTATGGCTGGTGTGAACAAAACGAGTGATAATCGGTGTACATTTGCAAAAGGATTTCAAGTGACCAAGTGGCCTAAAATGCCAAGTTATGTGTCAAACTAAATTTCTGTTTACCCTCTAAATGAAAGCGGAAAAAACCTTAATTTTATTGTCCTATAAGGTATTTTCACTGTCGCCCACATCATCAGCCAGACCGGGGTCATAATCCAGGCTATGTCCATTGTGTCGACAAGAGACGAATCTCGGTGCAGAAGACAGAAGATGATAACCCCCAAAAAACAATTACTCGTGGGTAATGATCACCTCAGTCTATTATCAGATCATTCCCTTTATCTACTTATTTTGTCATTCTCTTTCTCTCTTTCTCTTTAGGTACGACCAATGTCACCAACATCGGGAGACTGATAAGGACTCATTAGCCCTGCTGTGTCCGATCTGTCGACAGGAGACGTATCTCGGAGCAGAAGGAGTCGCGGGCCTTCCATCCAATGTCTCCCTCAACCACCTCGTCGAGGAATTCAACGACTCATCAAACCCACTCAGGAAGCTGTACGACGATCGCCGGAGATGCACCCAGTGTGTGGTGAAGCCGGAGGGGGAGGAAACAGAGGACTCCGACTCATACGCCGTTGTCTTTTGCTGCGATTGCGACATGTACATGTGCGAGAGTTGCCAGACAGCCCACAAACAGTTTGAGCAGACCATGTTCAGAGGTCACCAAGTGATGCCTGTAAAAGAGTTAACGGGTGGTAAGCAAACAAGTAAAATGAATCAGTTTGACAAGTGCTTTGAGCACAATTCTGAGGCCCGAGAATTCTACTGTGCGGATTGCCGTGCGGTTATCTGCCACAAGTGTACGATCGTCGAGCACAACGCTAGGGATCACAGAATAGTGAAACGTGCCGAAGTTGAAAGAGAGTTCCGAGAAAAGATTGCTGGACTGGTGACGCGATGCGAAAATGAGAAAGACAACTTGGAAGCGTTCATCATGGAAACAGAGCAAGAACGAAGAAGCGCGAAAACATCGCTGCAGGAGGTGCTTCAGAAGATCGATCGCAACTTTGCGGACCTCCAGAGACAACTCGAGGAGAGGAGGGAAACTTTGAAAGCGGAAGTGGAGGCTATCGATGCATCGTGTGACCAGAAATTCGACTTGATAAAGATGGCAGCACTGAAAATGTCTTCACAAGTATCTACGGCTCAAGATATACTGGAGTGTCGGGAGGGACACAGTTTCCTTGAGGGAGACGCACTGGTGTCACACGAAAACTTGATGAAAGAACTGGAAGAACTACTTAAGACAAGTCAAAGCTGGATCAGAGAGTCACAATGCATACCAAGAAACGTCAAACGTACAGCCGCACGTGTAGAATTCCATGCACAGCCGATGGACATATGCCGTATGGACCGAAAAGCTGCAGACAAAAAGTGGTGTTTGATTAATGAAGTGGAGTTACCGTATGATGAAGACATGAATGGACTGGCTGTACTGTCAACTGAAAGCGTTTTGATCGGGTACGGTCAACATTCCGCTGATGAGTTCTCCCTGGATGGGTTGAGGACGCCTGGGAAACGTGATTTAAACACAGGCCTACTGGATGTCACAGTTCTGTCTGATGGACGCTTTGCTGCTGTGCCAATTAAACGTTGTGTCAAACTGTTAGATGCCGATGGCAAGAGCACGCTGACGAACTTTAAGATCCCCGAAACCAAATCAGACATGTCAATAGACAGCGATGGGAAGGATCAGATCTATGTAGCCTATTGGGATGATAAACTCATCCAAGTTGTCAGCCCCGATGGAGGCGATCCCATCAGAGAAATTAAAGTATCATCAAAACCCTATCAGGTTCACACAACGAATTGCGGCCGTCTTGTTATCGGTTCTCACACAGTTGTGAGTGTGATTGATGAAAGTGGCAAAGTGATAACCCTGTTTGAACAGGACGTTGATCGCATTCTATATCCGGCAGTTGATCAAGCTGACAACCTCTACGTAGCGGAGATTCATACATCGAAGTCCACGGTGACGATCAAGAGGTACACACTGGATGGAGTGTTGGTGGGAACAATTATTGCTGATGTGAAGATAAAAATACCCCAACGTGGCTGGTATTACCTGAAGTGTCCTTCACCGGATTCTATCGTCCTCTGCACCTCTGGAATGATGTATGTCTTCAATAATTCCATCTATTTGGCTTGTAAAGGACTCTCTCTCGCCACCGATGTGCCTTGAAGTGCTCGTTAAAGACTGTTCGGTATTGTTTATTGTATTAATAGAATGCAGTACAAAACCGCCACCGATATACCGTTCCTTTTTTTTTGTTATCATATTGCTGTATTAATGGCAAACTACACTGGACTGCCATGCACGGATGTGATGTTTGTGTTTGTGAATGTTCCTTCCTTTCTCTTCGCATTTGACATGTTGGATCAATGTTCTATACAGGGTGGCCCCAAGAAACGGAAAGGGGCACTTCCCAAAATATAGTAACAAAATGATTATGTCCATCGGATAGGGTGTCTTTTCCAATGAAAAACTCTACCAAGAACAGTAATTTTGGCGCGTAGTCTTTGTTTTAGAGCGTTTTGAGTGAGACCATGTCAGGTTCCTATTTTTGTAAATTTTTACCAGGTCATTGTCTAATAAATGAGACTTACTGCTCGTCATACTATCGAACAACTATGCCCATTCTTCCGGCACCGCTTGGCACACAGCTGAATACACACAAAACCAATTGCGCTTGGATTGCTCGCGTGTTCGATTATATGATGGGCAGTAAGTGCGATTTATCAGGCACGGACTTGGTAAAAACTTGGTAAAAAATTGACAAAAATGGGAACCTGACATGGTGTTACTCACAGCGCCCTAGAACAAAAACTACACGACCGAAATGACTGCTCCGTGTATCAATTTTCATTGGAAAAGACACTCTAACTGATGGACATAATAATGTTGTACTATATTTTGGGAAACGCCCCGTTCTATTTTTTGGGGGCCACCCTGTATTTCTCTTAACTGCTACTTAAGCATTGAATGATTCGTTATTGCTTTGTTTTTTTGTATTCCATATTTTTTGTTCCATATTCTTAGCAATGGATCAATATCATATATTTCACAAATCGCCTCATTATATATATCACATTTAAGTACGGAAATTAAATATTACGAAAGTAACTTATCCATTCCTACATTGTCTTAGGCATGTTTAGCTAGGGTATGTCGTCTCCAATGGATTGTGCAATAGTTTCAACTTGTTTGAGTTACGGATTAAATAATAATAGTTACATGACAAACAAAAAAAGAGGTGTAAATTCCCTCTGTTGTTCCCGTAAATATGGTTACAAACTTAAAAGGAAACGAAAGGATGAAAGGATCGATTTTGAAAATGAATGTGCGTGAAACATCACGGTTTCCAATTGGGAATAAAAATCCATGAAGCAAACAAAAAAGGAAAATACAAAGTGTATGAAAACTAATAATGGTAAATGTCATGATGTATGGTTTTAGTGTCGTGCACTGTTTGTAT
>JBAMJV010012112.1:0-57321 GCA_037951105.1 Echinarachnius parma
GTTGAGTGCACGGATTAGAACGATGGGTTATAAAGAGGTTCGGTAAGGTTGTGGTGGTGGTGTGTGTGTGCGTCTTGGTATGTGTGTGGGTGGTGGTGGGGGTGGGGGGGGGGGGGCGCAAGTGATCCTCCGGAATTAACTGAAAGTTTCATATTATGCACAAACATATAAAGCCATTTTCCATTTTTGTTTCGTATAGAATTAAACTCATAATCATTACTGTCTAATATTTTGTGTTGTATTCTTAATTGTTTGTTATTATTCAATGAAATATTTGTGTCTAGAGTCAAAACAAACCAATAATGTTAATCTGTTTCCTAAACTAGATTGTGCAATCCCCACAGATTTTATTACAGAACCCATAATATTTCCGTAGCGAATGTATTAAGAACGGTCAGCTGTAATCAGTAAGCATCTTCTATGTAATACGTGTTAGGAAGAAATGCAGGGTATTCGCTGCAGACTCCTGCAAACAATTACCTTGCCCTGTTACTCGACGTGCCCTTTTTATCTTAACCTGAGTCATCTTTAATCACCACCAAGAGTGCCCTTTAGCTAGCATCTGAGAGCTTCCCGCCGCCCGTGCGTTTCTTTAATATAATGAGGTTTCGGTACTGATTTGGATTATAGCGCTAGCCTATATAATCAGCTTCGACTTGTCTTATGCCTATTGATTTGGTGTGAACTCTCGCGCCCCGGTCAAAAAGCCTACAGATACGACGTATCTCTGCCCTCCGTCCCTGATTTGTCAATTAATTTGTCACGTTTAATAGCCATTTAATCTGTAAATGCCGGGGGCATATCAGAGAAAAACGGACATTGTGTATTCAGACCTTGCTGATTTTGCTCCGCAGTTACTTTAATTGACCATCCGCTTAATTTAGAGGTAAACTCTGATGACATTCTCCTACGTGTTGATTGTGTTTTGAGATTATAATTAAGTAAACATCACCGTTTATTCAATCGGATTATCGTCACCCTTCTCTCTCTCCCTCTGTCTATATACCCACGCAAACACATACAAACGGACACACAGACCAACACACAAACATAAGCGCATACAAACGTACAAACAAAATCGAACACACATTTACAAATAATTATACACGAACCATCCTCCCAACACACAAAAAAACTCACACACAAACACACAAAACGTACATACACATTCGCACAAGCACTCACCAACTCACACACAAACACACAACACACACATGCAAATATATAAGCACACACACACACACCCAGACACACACACACACACACAAACACACACACACGCAAACACACTGACACACACACACACATCAATAATACCCTCTCATAAGCGCTTTTTTTTTTAGGGCGGGTGCCTTAATAATATTTTCACCCTTTACATTTGATCTCTTAGCCATTCTGGGAACATGGGAATGTTCAAACTGATTCAATAGAGTCTCAAGAAGATGTTTATCATATCATAACGAAAAAAGCTACAATATCCGTTCAAAAATAATGGTTGTATAAGACATCCGCAAGCAAACACACATGTGAACGAATAATACATTTTCTACACATGCTACAATATCACGGGAAGATATGAACATGTTAAATTTGGGATTTTACGTTTTAGAGGGTTTTAACGATTTGATGATTTGTTAGTATCAATTGTAATATATTTTCCGTAGTGTAATAAATTATTTAATGTGTTTTTTTTATAAATTTAACATTTTAGGGGAATACCCAATTTTAAAAGCCTGATTACTGTAATTATATTTGTAAATACTTTGTATTGTTTTAATTTGTGAATAAATGAATAAATTAAATGAAATTCAAATGAATGATTATGAGGCTAGCTAGTGCAAACTGTTTGACGCATCCTTACAACGAAACATAGGCCTCTTATCACTTTGGAAGTTGGTTATATGTATCACTTTGCCAAAACCCAACAAAGACACAAACGAATTTGCGCAAATATTGAATTCTCAATTTTGTTTCGCTTTATATAATCAGTTTTGATAAGTCATTTATTGAAGTCTTTTCGTATAGGATGATAGAATCATGCTCACGAAGAACAAACAAACATACCCACATGACCAAACACACACATACACACTCACCCACCCACACACAAGCGCACACATTCACATACACGCACACACACGTGCACACACATACATACACCTCAAACACACACGCTCACACACGGACACGCACAAACACATACACACAAACATGCACTCACCATCACACAAACACGCGCGCTCACACATACACAAACACACACAAACATTCATACACGAACACCAACGCATTCGAACACACGTATTATGTACCCCATCTTTTTTCAGATCATCACATTTCTAAAAACTTTCTTGTAGATTTTATCCTTCATTTTGATGGTTTTAAATGAAATGAATGTTGATAATAAAGAAATGTCGGTATACATGTATTAACACATTGAACACACTACAACCATTACAAGGTTTTCGCTCAAACATGCATGTTATATAATGTACAGGAAATAATACCCAGTTTACACACGCGTACGCACGCACACGCACACGCACACACACATGATCTATAGTTTGTTTCGTACAGATGTAGACACTGATAGCACACACAATAACACGGACAAGTATTTAAAATGGGCACAAACACATTCAAGTACGCATGTTTGTCTTCATAAATGCATGAACAAATGAAGAGCTTTCAACCAAAAAGCGCTAAATCCACTTTTTTCAACTTCCGAGGAAAACAGGTTTCTTTGTCCCACTTTGTACACGTGCTTATGGGAATATGAAAACTTTCTAGAGTGAGATATTTGTCGTAAAATGTGGATTCCTAGATGGTTACGTGGAGTATACATGTAGATATATAGTTAACTCAATTTTGTATGGAAAGTGAATTTAGCGCCTTTTGGAAGTGAGCTCTTCAAATAAAGACAAGCATCACGAATCGTATTTTCTGCCTGATAAGTCGTATTTTCCAGTCTAGAATTGCAATTCAATTCACAATTGAAATATATATTACACTGTATAAATATGTATTTTAGTACTAATAATACTAATACATAATATAATGCATTTCTGATATTTTTAACACAGGGGTTTGTCACAAAGTACAAATAAATTTTATTTGTGTGATCATTCCTTTTTTCAAGCAGTTGCATTTAAGTAAATCAGCTAATGACGTACCACACAACGATATGAAGTATTTATATACAGAGTGCAACACGAAAAAGTACAGATTTTGAACATCGAAATATATATGACAAATGTCATTATTTTGTAAAAATCTGAAATCGAATAATCATTTAAAACAACGTCTACACGGTCTAACCTGAGACATAATCACATTAATTCAGAAATTATTTACAATTCACAAAATTATACACCATATTTACACAGTTTCATTATTTACACATTGCGTATTATATACCACAATTATGATTGATTATAATAATATAATAATTTTCTTTTTTACGGACATAATACGGAACGAATATAAATAGTGCGATGTTATTTGTCCAACATTCGAAAATTTCGAAAAAAAATACTAGTGAAGTTTTCGGTAGCACCATGTTGTAGCTCTTACTAACTAAATACTGTTAACCCATTGACTACGGGAACCGAGTGGGTTGTGTACAAAGTCTATGGGGATTTCAGAATCTTGTAGTGAACGGGTTAAAGGGACATTGTCCATATCCACAAAACTTAAAGGGAAAGAAATCCTATGCTTTTTACCTCCTGGATGTGATGAGAGCATAACTCCTGTCATTTCTAGTCACTTATTTCCTCTTGAATATTCCCAATAACGAAAAAAATCAATATTTTATGGACCACTGCCGTCTGCGTTCAATGTCCACAGGAGACGGCCATTTATTCAACTACTCGCGGTGAAATGACATGTCAAGCGGAGAACACAATAGCATATCGAAACCCGCTATTGTGTTTTCCGCCTGACACGTCATGTCTCCGCGAGAAGTTGAATAAATTGCCGCCTCCTTTTGCCATTGAAAGCAGACGACAGTGGTCCATAAAATATTGATTATTTTCGTTATTGGGAATATTCAAGAGGAAATACGTGACTACAAATGACAGGAGTTATGCTCTCAATACATTCAGTAAGAAGTCAACATGATAGGATGTCCTTCCCCTTTACTCAGAACACTATTGGTTCTCTCATACCTTGTACTCGTAGTACCAATACAAGCATGGACCAGGTTGCAATTTTATTTGTTTTAATTTCCCTTTCATTAACAAATATTTACGATTGATGTGTTCAGATTGTTAACTATCAACTGGATAGTCATAACCGTGTACCATGTCAGTACAATGAGTTAGGGAATATCACTTGGCATTTTTACTAATTACTCGGCCATGTAACATCCAATTAGTATGACATTTTCACACAATACCTATAGAGGACATAATTATCAAATAAAAAACTACACATTATACCAACCATTCATCACTTTTTGCACATGCCAACAAAGTAACTAGACCCCTTTATGAGAGATATAGGAGTGGATTGGACTTGTGGGGGAAAGTGTATTCTTACGCAAAATATTATTTATGAGAATAACTGATACAAGGAGATAGGTAAGATAGTGTATGATAAGATAATTATTTCTTATTATTATATTATGATAATTATTACATATTGGTCCTTTCTAAAAATTTAGTTGTGAGGTTTTCTAATCTGAGAGTAAACTTAGAAAGGACATTATATAGGACAATAATGACTTCCCTCCAAGTGCTCGCATTCTTGTAAAATGCTGATTAAACAAATTAATTGTCCTTGTCGCGAGGAAAGGCGACGCTCAGGAGTCGCCATTGAATCACACATGATGCGACCGCGGCCGGTCGACGCATTAAAACACACAGTGCGCCGGTGGAATCGACCAGAATAGTCCTGCTATATGTAAGGATTGACCGGCAGTTTTCCCGTTGCTGCCCCATATTGTTAATCTTATTATTTATTTTTTTGGACGTGTACCCTTTGACTAATATTTAGAACTATGCAACTATTACTCTTTCATTTGGTATTTCGCTGTACAGTATGATTCTTTGCAAATTTACAAAGCTCGACTAATAGCTTTAACGCACATAGTACAGGTGGTTCTCATAATCTTCTGCATACGTATTTATAACTACGATTTGCAGCTTCTTCGTAGATCGTCGTATAAAGCAACTTATAGTCTTTGAATTTATGTATAGTTCTTCATTTTCATTCGCATCCGCTCACGTTTTGTCTACCATTTACATGTACAGCCAATTAATAGCGTTTAGGTTGCGATGATACATTAAACTATGCAAGTAATGCAACTTCATTTTAGCTATTTCTCAGCTTGCTGCGCCAATGATTCCCTTCAATATCTTACATTATGTATATTTTCGACTTCTAATACTATTGTCTTTACTTCACGTGTGTAATTGGCACGTGGAATACAATGACATAGTGAATTTCGCAACATTGTTTAATTATTAGATTACACGTTTCGGCATGTTTTTTTTTGTTAGCATGGTCAGATTCACAATCGGACGCTCGTACTGACTTTCGTCTAATCGAGTTAAATCCCGGCGATGTGGTTGGTGGTTGGTGGTTGGTGGTCTTATTTGGTAACATTACCGGATGGGAAAGTCCCATGTGGTTTCTGTTCTTTATCAACACCGCCCACCACCTGCCCTACTTCGATTGCCCTTCTCCCACTCTAGATATCGAATCCCACCTGTCTGAGGAAATCTTAATCCAGCTGGATATTGGTTAAATTGCAGTATGGTTGGTCTTTTCGGCTACTGCAACCAAGTCGGAGAGCCGCCGATGGTTGTTGTTGATCCTAGTCGAGCCGTTATGCCACTTGCCCGAGCCCCACTTACCCGAGCGGTCACTGGTCTGGCGCGAGCTCATCGACATCGACTCGATCTGCGTGTGCGAGGTGACCCCGCGCCTCTCATGACCTTTGACCCCGGCCCACTCGGGGTCATAGGTGATGCCGGGTAAGCACCGGAAGGCCGCCCTGAAGCCGTTGCGGAACTTGGTGTTCATCCAGCAGTAGATGAACGGGTTGACGAAGCAGTTGGACATGGCGATGAGGTGGGTGGCGAGGAAAATGAGCTTGATGAAGGGGAAATATAGGATCTGCGGGTGGATGTCCTGGATCAGCGTCAGGGTGTGGATCGGGAGGTAGCATAGCGCGAAGATGAGGACCACGGTCGCAAACATCTTCACGAGCTGCAATGACAAACAGAAATAAATATTCATTTGAATAAGAAGGGCTACAATGAAAATACGGACTCAAAGAATGTACAGCCGCCAGGTGTTCATCCACAAGTATATGACTTATTGGAAGAACTTTATGGTGGAAGTTCTGGATCAGCGTCAGGGTGTGGATCGAGAGGTAGCACAGCGCGAAGATGAGGACCACGGTCGCAAAAATCTTCACCAGCTGCAATGACAAACGGAAATAAATATTCATTTGAATAAGAAGGGCTAAAATGAAAATGCGGACTCAAAGAATGTACAGCCGCCAGGTAGTTCATCCACAAGAATATGACTTATTGGAATAACTTTATGGTGGAAGTTCTGGATCAGCGTCAGGGTGTGGATCGGGAAACAGCATAGCGCGAAGATGAGGACCACGGTCGCAAACATCTTCACCAGCTGTAATATAAGCACGGACATATAAATATGTATACATTGTGATAAAAAGGCGAAATTAAAGAACATATAGAGGTTTATCCACATTGAACTCGCTGTCTGGAAGAGCTCAATCATCTTTCTAAGCTGCGGAAAATGAACATACTTAATACAAATCTAATTTGTAAGAAAGAACTGTAATTTAACTGTCTTTCTAAGCTGCGGAAAATGAACATACTTAATACAAATCTAATTTGTAAGAAAGAACTGTAATTTACCCATTTTGTAGTTGTTTTGCATACAAAAACCTTCAATTGAATGTTCTGGATGTCTCATATAAGTACGTATTGTCTAAACTTCTGAATCAGCATGTACGTACTGATTGATATACTCGTACCTGCAATGTTTGCATTCTATCACTTTTGCTTTGTCTCGGTCAAAAGAGATGGTAGTAAAGCCCATTACTTAGTCGTGACTGTGCCATTTTATCGAACGACCCCCTTTCTGAAAAGTCTCACCACCTTTAAGGTAGACTATGGCAATATTATGTATGTATTTGTCAGAAAGCTCACCTTCGTTTTCGATTCGTTCAGCTTCTTGTCTCTGGTAGCCTGCACCTCCCCCGGGGTGCGTCTGCCCCAGATCTTCCGGGCTAGACGACCATATACCACGGCTAGGACGCTCAGTGGCAGGAGATATTGGAGCACCAGTCCGACCCAGGAGTAGTGCCTCGTGTATTGCCAGCCTGAGTCTGTGCAGTAGGACGCAGACTCATCGTGGAACACGCGCGCGTAGATCAGCATGGGCAGTGCGAAACCCGCAGCGAACAACCAGATACAGAGCGCGATGAGGATCGTCTGGCGCGCCGTCATGCGTGGCCGCAGAGGGTACATGATGGCTACGTACCGATCCAAGCTAATCGCGATGAGCGTGAAGATACTTAGCGACACCGACAAGTTCTGCACGAAGTACGTCAGCTTGCACATGGTGCTCCCAAACGGCCACGCCATGTACAAGGTCGCGTACAGAGTCGGGTTTACGCAGACCACGGCCATCAGAATATCGCTGATCGCGAGATTCACGATGAAGTAGTTCGTGACGGTGCGCATTCTCTCGTGGCCGAGAACTATGTAGCACACTACGACGTTGCCCCCAACACCGATCAGGCTGACGACCGCGTAGATGACGATGATAATGACCTGTAGCCACGGAGGTTCTTGGTAGTAACCGAAGGCCTGTTCGTTGGGGTTGTACTCGGAAGGAGAAATGGTCATCTCCGTTGTCTCGTTCTCAATAATGTTAGTCATGGTTCCAAATCAACGCGAGTTTCGATCCCTTCTTAAAATGATGGATACTAAAAAAAAAACAGACTTGCCTATCGCCTCCGGGTGATGAAATGTACCAATGGATAATTTCATTAAATCTTTCAACCATAAGAGCGATATCAAATTAGCAAATTCCACGGTGTGTTCGATGTGTTATGTATGGACGGTTAATTTGATAATACAAACAATTATAAATTGTGAATTAGGTTTTCAGAGCTTGGACGTGTTTCACTTCGAGATAGTGAAACACATCACGAATTTGTCCATTGAGTCCATACAAGAAACTACTTGTTTTGGGGCGCAGATCAGACTCTAAAGCTATCAACTCTATGTTTGAGCTCGGAGTGGTTGGTGCACTCTTTTATATACTGGGACGTCGACAGGATGATTGCGTTTCTGTGTGTAGCTAAGAAATTAACTATACAACCTAAAACGAGACTTCGAATTTATAAGAAATTTCACAAAATTCAGAGCTCCAAGTTATCACACAGGTTTACTTAAAATTGCGTGTTTCTGTTAATAGCTGTCTCATGAAACTGAACTTATGACCTGAATGACATTTCGTATAAACCGGCCGGATGAAACAATCAGCTATACTTGATCAAAATCAAACACGTGCACTTCTTACATCACCCTTCGTATACACATGGCACTCTGACGTTCTCCTTCTGGTATAACCGGTCAGTCGAAAAATCCATCCGACTTTAATTGTTAAGAAGCTAGCCCCCACTCAACAGCTCAGGACTTAGCAGGGGGCACTTTCACTTAACAGTTGACGGGAGATCGTTGTCGCATTACATCCGGGGATCCGTTCGCTGTTGATGGTGGCCTGCATGCGAAAGACAAGGACAAATGCAATAAACATGGAACATTATAAGAAAGTAATACTGTCAATTAAAGACATTGTGAAGGAAGGCGTGAGTAAGGAATGAGTATGTACTAATCCCGCAAACATAGAACACTTGCATTAGTCCTGTCGGCTTACACGGAGTGCCGATGCCACAGATTAGCACCTTGCACTGCGCAACAATCTTGTTTACTGTTCTGTGATAAATCTTGAATTTACCGACTCTAACCTCTCTGCGCTCTGGAGGTCGATCCCCACGTTCGTTGGCGCGCTTTCGCGTTGATTGGCACGAATGTTGAATTGTGCAACTATTATCAGGGGGTCCAACTATTAATGTACATTATTTCTAATAATTATACGATATATTATACAATCAAGTGAAATAATGTAAATTTTGATTCATCCAGGAAAGTGTTCATGAATTTGAAATTGAATTTAAGCAACTGGACTTACTATTTGTGCAGTAGAACAGTTTCGCAACCTATCTAGGTTGCTCCTTTAACTAAACTGTGTAGCTAATGCAGCAATTAACTTAGATAGGTAGCGAAACTGTTCTACTCTACAAATAGTACGTTCAGTTGCTTAGATTCAATATAGTACACGCATAATTTCAGAATTGCCTCATTTTTGCGAAGATATAATACAGCGCACATCGTTATTATCGTAACACAATTGGATTCATTATACTGGAAAGGAACTAGTTTAAATAGCGCGTTGGACAAAGAAGTCACCGGAAAGAAGATGTATTGCTCCGATGATAACGACATGTTTATTTTTCATTTCTTAAAAACTGATTAGTATGATTTGTGTATGGAACCAACACCTACACATAATATTCTTATGAATTAAAGGTAATAATTTTAGTAGTCATTCCACCATCAAATTTAGACAAATAGGTCTATGACGTACACGTCTTTAGTGGTTCTATTGTCTCCGAACGTACTCTTGTATAAGACTGGCGCACTCACAGAAGGTTTGGTGCATTCGGAACCATTATGCCCTGTTGGTTCCGTAAAGGTGTAGGTGATTTATTGTATTGTTTATATATTACACAACCATTAGCAAAGTACTGGAATTGCAAACAACGCGCTACCAAAACATACAAGCATTTAATGTAAAAAAAAAGAAAAAGAAAAGCAGGACATCATACTATAAATTATATACTTCTATGCCAAATATACATTGCATGTTTTGGTTAAATATATAGTTATATGAAGTGGTGGTATGGTCTAGTGGTTAGGTAGCTTCTCTTCACACAATCGACCTTAGTTCGAATCCCTATACTGCATCTCTCGGATGGTAAAGACCGATCCAAGAGATCCATAATCGTAATTGTTTGAACTTATTTGTAAAAAAATAGACAAACCAAAAAATAAACAACCTATACAGTAAGCGATGTTGGTTTTTTCTCTGTAAGTTCGTGTTTTTGTGTCTTCATGTATGTCAATCAATGTTTTTGAATGTCAATACACACCTATTTTTGTTCTGTTTTCAAATTATGATGACATGTACATGTAGGTTTGTGATTCTTTTTTGTGTGTATGTGTGTGTGCATTTATCGTGTATGTGTGTTCTACGCGTGTGTGTGTGTGTGTGTGTATATCCATGTCTGTATGTGTAGATAATTATGTGCATATGTGACTGTGTGTGTGTGTTCGACTGATGAGTTGGATAATGTCTGCGGCTGGCTTAATCTAATTTGTTCTTAGCCTTTGTGACTGGCTATAGCAAAACCCGGCACTTGTCGGGAAAAATCAAAATGTAGTTTTTCATACAATTACAAAGGCCTTATGACAAGCTTTCATTCGATGCTTTGTTCTAACTAATTAGTCAATAATTGGCGAAGATATGTTTGTTTCCATTTTACAATCATAGGGCTTTTACACACATTATGTGAACTTAAAATGCCCATTTCTTCAAAACATGAATTAACGACAAGTGCCAGGTTTTGCTATAGCCGGTCACATTTTCTCCCAGCTTTCTGCGGTCATTGTTACCTCTCTTCAATATCTAATATTGTGTAAAGTTTTGATTTGTTATGCTACCTATTCTATTGTCTTTACTTCACGTGTGTAATTGGCACGTGGAATAAATTGACATAGTGAATTTCGCAACGTTGTTTAAATATTAGATTAAACATTTTGGCATGTGTTTGTTTCAGTATGGTCAGATTCACAATCGGACGCTCGTACTGAAATTCGTATAATCGAGTTAAATCCAGTCGATGTGTTTGGTGGGTCGTCTTATTCGCTCACCATTTCAAGATGGGAAAGTCCCATTTTTGTTTTGTGTGTGTGTGTCTTCATGTATGTAGATTAATGTTTGCGAATGTCAATACACACCTCTTTTTATTATGTTTCAAATTATGGCGACATGTAGGTTTATGATTCACGTTTGTGTGTATGTGTAAGCACGCATTGTGTATGTGTGTGCACGTATTGTGTATGTATGTGCACGTATTGTGTATGCGTGTGCTACGCGCGCGTGTGTGTGTGTGTGTTTACATATCCGTGTTTGTATTTGTGTTTGACTGTGTGTTTGGGTTGGACTGGTTCCCATGAGGAGTTGGATAATGCAACATGTAATGGGAGAAATCGCTACGAACAAAACAAAAGAACCAGTAAAACACATATCACACACAATAAAAACATTAACAAAAAACGAACCAGACCCAGAACAAGATCATTCAGATGAAAACCAAATCATCTGACAGCCCTATTAACTCTGCTTGTCTTGTTAGCGGCAAATCACACAATAATGCCAATTACGCTAAACCGTATTGCGTAATCCTACCAATTAAATTGCGCGGTATATACAACTTCATAATTTGTTCATCGCGTTAGGAGAAGTATAATATAAGTGATGACCTACATAAGCGTTGGAATCGAGACAATTCTGGACGATGCTATGACAGAAAGGGAGGGGGGTATTGCACAGATATTCTAATTTGAAATTAAATTCTAAGTTAAAGGGGTAGTTTAGTTTTGGTAGAGAGGGCGCTGCACATCACAATTTTTTTGTGAGGTAATGAAAAACTGAGTGTCGAATTTGAGAGAACATGCAATTTTAATGGCAGAATAAACTTTATTTGGTCAAAATCGACCCAGAAACGGCTGAAATATCAATAAATCTATCTGATCTTATAATTATTTGGGGCCCAAATAATTAGACGTTTTTTTCAAAAAATTTAAAAAATGCTAGCACTTTTACAAACATTTTCAAAATCGTTTTTTAATTATTTGTTGATGATTTCTCTATTTAATAATTATTTCAATCAAACAGCACATGCATAATTTTGTATGGAAAATGGTTGAAACCGATGCCTTTTTAGAAGCGCCCTCTTGTGTTTCAATGGCTATTTTTGAATGATAACGTGCTTTTTACTTAGTCGTTTGTAATTTTGTATTACTTTTGAGCATGGTGGAGTTATTACTATTAGTTTATAAGGTTACTGTCCAGGTTTGGTTATTAAAGTTCAGCCTTACCAAAACTAAACTACCCCTTTAAACTTAAAATCAAGGTAGGCAATTCGTAGCCTTGGAATGGAACCTAATTGAAATATTACAAATGCACATATTTAAGACTAGTTATTTGTTAAGAATGTAAAGATAGTGTAGTCATTAAAACATTTCATAAACCACAAAGTTACTACATACATCAAGTTGCTGATACTTTGAAGTCATAGTATAGGATTTCTCGGTCAATTTCGTAAGTAGGCCACACGAATTAATTTTGTGTGCATTCAATTTCGCCGATTTTGTCACCGCAGCTGCATTTTATAATTCGAATTCGTTTTTTAGCATTTGAATTCATATAACGATCATTCGAAAACATTTTGTTTGCATTCGATTTAAAACGTGTTTCTGTTTCGTAAAGTTGTCATTCAATTTAAAGCGGGAAAATGTGTGATTAAGTAATACCGCCTCCCGTGAATTCCGTTGGCGAAATTGAATGCTAATAGCGTGCTTTTTAAAGTGAATGTTATAAGTGCTAAATCACTTCAGCGAAGAGGTAAATAGAATGAAGAAAATACAATTTTGAACGACAGTTTTACGCCTATAGCTTAATTTCACGAATTTCAATGAAACGCTTATCAATACGAATGAAAAGTTTACGAAATTGGCCGAGAAAACCTATAATATAGGCTTTAAATGATGCAAGACAAATCAATAGCTTTGTAGTCTATGCCTCATGCTTCTTTCGATACTATTTCTATAAGTACCATGGATTTTTTGTACCCTTTCTACCAAGTTTAGAGACAAAATCACCCTGTTAAATTACAAACCTAATTGAATCACTCTGATTATGCTTAACCAAACTAAATGTAATATTTGCTTTGTGAACATGACGTACATCATTAAACACAGAAAAGGGTATGCAGCTCCTAGACTAAGTAATCGGACGTAGCCACAATATATTTTGTTAGCATGCAAATCATTATTTCCCACTATTTCACAAAATATATTTCCAGACTAGCTCTTAAGGGAGGCACCTGTAAAGTGTCAGATATTGCCCAAAATGACATTTGAGACTTCAATCCTATACCAAAATCATTGTAAGATATGTCCGAATGATGTGTGGAAGTTTCATTGAAAAAGAACACTGCATTCCTGGTTAAAAAAGCGAAAATATGCATCAGCTTTTACAACGGACGTTTATGAGGTTTATGACCGTTAATTAACGCTGTTGAGCTGAATGACAGATATCGTCATACTAAAGGGGCATTTGAACAAATCTAACCCTATTTCATTCTTCTCTTACCATAAGCCTTACAACACGGTAGAAGAGAAACGAGGAAGCTCCAAGTAATTTTCGTGGAGTTAGACACTTTACAGGCATCCCTTTAAATTGTATGTTATTTCATACAAGACAATACTCTCCCCACTCTAGCTTGCACATGGAGGACAGCACATCAGTGTATAAAATATGTCAATAAAGTTTATATCATTATACATTTATATAATTTCCTCTATACTGTGCCCTAAGGCAACACAATACAGAATTACAAAACAAGAATACAAGAAATATGAACATAATAAACCGAACACAAAAAGTAACTACTCCCCTAAACAATTGCTCATAATTTTATAACCAAGTATTGTTTCAAGATTTCTTCTTGCCAAAATATGCATATAGTAGTTAGGAAAACAATGTGTAAAACCATTAATCCATGGTTGAGTATATAAGCACACATTAAAGATACAATTATCAAAATTTAAAATTCGCAATAGTAATATTATCATTGCAGGTTATTGGAAAATTTCAAAATGCACTGTTTTACAATTGCAATTAATGCATTTTACCACATGTGTCATTACAAATTCAAAATTAATGGAATATCAAACAGCATTGTTTCATAAACCATAATCAATGCATTCAGCCACATGTGCTGTTTCACAACAATGTACAGGCACGCGCATTGTCTTGCGACTTTAGATTTGGGTCATTTTGTCTTTAATCTGTGCTCATTCAGCCATAAAGTGATGAATATCTCTGATTTTCACACACAATGTACATGGTAACTGTACATATATTGTGGCAAGATAACATCTTGAAACAAGTATCGGCTATGAAATTATGAGCAGTTGTTTAGGGGGGTAGTTACTTTTTGTGTTTGGTTTAGATGGCAAAACCGTGTCATTTTGAGGGAACACTTATACCACACTCGAACCCATAGTCACACTTACTTGTCACATTCTGGCAAGAGTATATAAAGAGCTTAGATACATAGGCCCGGATTCACAAAGCAGGTTTGTAGGAGGTTTGTACAAACCATGGTTTATCCATGGTCTACATATATGGAGTGTCATTTGTAAACTGATGGAGAAAGAATGTAAACTCCTTACTTGTTAACAATGTTGATGGTACACATCTACAAAATGCACCAAATAAATGTTTGTCTTCTCACATGTTGAAATTTGCTGGTTAGCAAGGACTAACAGTCATATCATTATAAATTATCAATTGTTTTACTTGTATACGAGCAGCATCCATAGATGTAGACCATGGATAAACCATGGTTTGTACAAACCTCCTACAAACCTCCTTTGTGAATCCGGGCCATAGAGGCGCTAAATCCATTTCCCATGAACACTAAGTTAACAATATTAGTACATTAATAAGCTACGTAATAGCTATCTAGAAATCCTTATGTTAGAAGAAATTACACAATTAAAATCAAAATATGGAACATTCCATTTCCATATTCCCATACGCATGTGAACAAAGTTGAGCAAAGAAACCTATTTTGTCTCGTTAGTTAAAGTGGATTTAGCACCTTTTGGAATTAAGCTCTTCGGGCAAAATCACCTTAGATTCTTCATGAAATCATATCAATTTTGGGAGGCTAAGTGGTGATATTTTCCATTAAACATACCCGCAGGTCACGCAGAAGAACACAGCACAAAACAAAAGCAAAACAAATCAATAAACTAAGGTCATCTAGCTACACATAATATTATTTGGAACGTTTTAAACAAAAACATGTCTGCAACTTCTTTGTTAAAAAGTACATGTAGATTTATGCTAAACGGATCTAGTAACTTTGATAAGATGTGCACAAGTGATGAACGATTGATAAAAAGCGTATTGTTGTTATCTGATATATCCAATAAGTGATGCGTGACAAGTTCTCGTGAAATAGATGATATAATGGCCAAGTAATGGGCACAAATCCAAAGTGAATTTGCTTAATTATTGCACTTATTTTGTACACAGTTATAACATTCCAGTGGATAATTAAAAATACGAACACTTCAATCGTAATTCGAAAACCAAAACCTGTTCATTGCATCTATTGCTGTTTTTAATACAGCAAGGTATGAAAGAACCACTAGAAAAAAGTAGGTATTGTATATTAGGACAGTATTACTAGATCCCTTTAACATAATAGTATTACTTCTGTCTTACCAACGTGAAGGTAAAACTGTACTCCATGTGACCAATGTTGTGAAATTGTCAATATACTTGAACATCCGCAGTGTCAACGATGCAGTTGCTCTATTACAACATGCAATAATATGTTACGCTCTCAAGCTTATACTGCAGCATATTCAACAGGGGCAAAAGTTGATCCAAATTATGTATTTTGTTTCCTTTCCTCTCCTCAATTCACTGTGGATTATGACCAAACGTGATTTTCTGCAGTGTTGTTCCAACGTCGTAGTTTAAAGAAACACCATGTAGGGATAAATTGTAATGGCCTGTGGGCATCGCAGTCCTATAACTAAAGAATCTTCAACAGAAACAAAAGTTGTTACAAACTCCGCATTTCGTTACATTTAATTCCTGGAATAAGTATCAATCGCGATAATAACTTCTCTCACACAGAAAATGACGCAAACATGACACAACACCCTGTATTCTGTTGCGCTTCCTGCAATAAATGTAAGTCTGATTTATGATAGCAACTTCTCTAATCCAGAAAAGTAAGACTACGGCACAACATTTGATACAAACTCTATACTATTCTGTTGCACTTCCTGCGATGTTTACGAATCGCGATAATAACTTCTGTCAGACAGAGTTTTGACACAAATACGCAGGCACCGCCACCGCTGATTTAGGCCGACGAGGTTTATGATGATTGCTTCTGTCTCGCCAAGACTCGTTACGAGTGTGTGGATCGGATAGTCAAGGTTTCTGAGAGTAAGCGCAAGCCGGCAATACAAAATACAAATGCACATTTATGTATTTTTGGTATGTTTTATTGTGTCTTTAATTATGATAAACACTTGATTTTTCGAGTTGGTAATCATGATCGTGACACTATAGATAATGCAGTCACGGTTATTTGTTGAGAAATGTAAAACCGACCAATCACGGTATTGCATTCGCCTTACCATTTTGACGTCAACAGTTTCATTCACACATTCAAAATGATATGTCCAATGATAATTAAAGTGTGAACTGCCACTCGTCTGCAATTGTGCTAACACTTTGTCAATCACGTTTATAGTATTGTGTGTTTCACTTAACATTCAGGATCTCGAGCGAGTAAATGGCCTTGGTATTCGGATAAGTGAATAGTTGAATTAACATATTTGTATTCCAAAAAAAGAAAATAAGAATGGCAGTCAACTTTTAAAGCGATCTATATTATACGGTAGCCCTTCGAAAAAAAGAAGACACAAAATATACACCAAATCTGGGTGAGAATAATTACATTTGTACATTTTGCAGACCGGAAGATCTCAGCGCGCGTAAACAGAACAAAAGGCGACTAATATGGAATGAATCTGATACGAAAGTGAACGACTGAAGTACTAGGCTCTACCAAGGATTCGTACGAAGGCATTGTAATGGTGTATTATACGAACTATAGTATTCAATTGAATTATTGAATACGGAGAAAATACAATTGTATTAGCCACATTTTGGTGGAAGTGTTGCAAATGCGGACAACTGCACGTAGTATTATTCTGGATAAAAATTAGCATACATGGCACTTGGACTCGATACTAAGAGGCAAGGGACATATGCTTGGTTACAACTGGAGCTGAATATGGACATACAAATTAATATTGACCTAATTTTATAACATAGAAATCTGCATTGTCCGACAAGCCCTCCCTAAACGATGATTCGATTATAATCATTATTGGTACAGAGAAGCAATACGCTTACACCTGGATGTGTAACCTTTAATGATTAACAGATGAATTCAGTGTTGGCTGATATTCCACTGTTGTTTTGTATTGACATGAATTAAACATTATAACTTGTATATAATTGTATACAAGTTTGATTGCCCAAACATTGAACAAAAACATGAAATTAAACAATCATAATTAATTGCACTCATACAAAATGTTGACTTTAAGGTAATTAATTAAATATATAATAATAATGAACATCATGACAATCATGAAATATTGAAAGAACATATGGATCCCAACATATAGCCGTTATTAGTGTCTTAAAAACAATGTAATTGGTAAAACTTTAAAGGTAAATGACAGTAGTGGGAAACGCCCCACACACACAAAAATGAAATGTACGCTCTTTTTACCAACCATGTGAAAGAATACAATTTTAGTAATATGGGATTATACAAATTTGGCCAGGAAACCGCCTACTAATTGATTTATTTGCACAATTATAAAGTGATTTACTGCAAATCGTACCGCCAACGCGGAATCGCGCATACGCTACGTACAAAAGACCTCACGTTGGCTCTACATGTTCCGGTTGCGGGCCTGCGATATCTCCAGCCCAGCGCTAGCGGCGCGGACAGGTGCGAACGTTCGGCGGATTTATAAATTTCACGGGGGCCATTGGATTTCTTCCGATATTTCTGCATAACGATGCTTGGGTTCGGATTTTACCACACAAACGCTTTTGAAATACTTTTTCAACAATATTGATCAATTATTTTGGCCAATGTAGATGTTTTCGGTATCTTTCCCAAAACTGGTATTTGGCTTTAATCGAAAGCGGTCTTGAAATAAGAATGTCATGAGCATTTTGTTCGAAGTGTAGGTGAATGGCCGAACATACGATATCTGAGTCCGTCTTTTCTTGACAATTTTGCGCAAGCATTTAAAGATGATTCCTCCGATTCAGTTCTTGTTGTGAAAACAAAAATTCGTCAGGATGCCTGTGTCCATTGACTACACGTTTGATGGAAGGTACTTAAAGGGATTTTATAGTTTTGGCCACCCATAATTTTAGTAACTTAAACTTGTCAGGTATCATAACCGTTATTATTATTATTTGTTATTACAATTTAGCATATATTATTCATTTGATGCTTTGATGGTTACTAAAAAAAACATAAATGGTTAAGTTACAAGGCTGTTTTCATTCAAAAAGCAGCCGTTAACGCAAGATTTAACAATTTTTAAATACACAAATGTGAATGTGATGTTTGGTTAAAGTTATTATTTTTTAGAAAGATGAAGAAGAAAAAAATGTTAAACCTTTTTGGTATATTTAAACAAAATTAGTTTGTCATTACTTCACACACACATTATTTTTTGAACTGGAGTAGCCCTTTAATGTTTACGGTAAATTAATAGCAAAATACAATACTCGATGGTGATACGTTTTAGATTCCACATACCTCAACATAACAATTTCGAATACATTTTATCTCACAAAAAAGAAGACATTCATGATGCTCGTTGAACTTTCGGGGGCGACAGTTCGTAATGTTTTTATTGTAGGTGGCGAACTATTATTAAAAGTCGCGAATGATATACCATACTCATTAAACCATTATCTACAATGCATACGGAAACGTTATGTGTACCCTAATAACTATATGGGAATTGCCAAATCTAGTAGCAAACAGGTTAACTAAATCTGATTTGTTTACCCATGCGTCCTATGGGTGCATTGAACATGTTGAATACCTTCATTCGATGCTGTTGTTGACTTATGATTTCGAAAGCTTATGCGTGACAATAATGATGAATGTACCTTTGTGATTGCAATTATCTCCTTTTCCGTTATGCAGATACAGGTGGAAGTTAACTTATTGCAGATAATTTGATTTCAGAGGCACACCATTTTGAGTGCGACGGTATTTGGTAGGAAATTGCTTCACGGTTCGTGCGATACTAGAGGCAAGGTTATGAAGATTATGAAATATTATTTGGTCAGCCGTATGTTTTCACTTCGTGACCCGGGCGAGACGCTACGACAATGTGCACTGTTGTTATTGCATACGTGTATCTGATTTGTATATCCGATTGACGCCTTTCCCGGCCCTTTTTTTTTTAGTTATTGGAGCCTAGACAAATCAAGATACAACGAAATTTGCATATGATCTCTTGGTGATGGAACTTTTATTTGGAAAATAATGTATATTTGCCCGTATGCGTATGCGCGTTTATCTGTAGTTAATTATTAGTGTTAGATTCTGGTTTTGGAGTCATACTTCTATGGGCTCACCCCACATGTCTGTGTGTGTTTGTTTACGCGCTCGTATTATATGACGCAAGCGAAAATGGTGTTATTGATATTGTATGCGCGTGTTTTATGTGCGTGATCAATGTTCAATGTTTTATTTATCATATCACACTGTCGAAGGGTATTGAAGAAATTCGATATATATGAGTTCATATCGGTTGCCTGTGTTTGTATGTGTGTGCGTCTGCGTGTGTGTGCTTGCGGTGTGCGTGCTTACGAGTGAACAATCATTATCAATGATGTTTCCTTCAAACCGAGGGAGATTGCTGGCTCCATCTGCCTTTCCAAAAACAATAAACATTGCACATACTAACTGAATAATAGAGAAGGAATTTTATTTCATCATACGGTCGGCATCATATTCCAACAATTTCAAGAATTTGGTGTTGATAAATAGTGCAATTGGAACATATACAATTACATACAATTTACGGGTCAGTTTATAGATTTGTCATGTTTGTTCAAACTTGTTATCTTTTTTCCTGTGAATATTAAGTTGTATTTAACACATTTTCGTTCACAACAAACAACATCGTGTACAAAATATTGAGTGAATACACTTTCATGTTGTCTTATTAAACAGCAACAAAATATTACATTTACATTGCCACACTAGTACAAAGCTATTATACAAAGGCTTGCGTGAGCACCAATGTCATGCAAGCCACATCATACGTCATAGACTGGTAATACAGCATGACGTCATAGACCGTGATGTGGGTACTTTCGATACAAACTTTTGTTTTGGTTGAACTATAATTGACTTAAACATGTATTTTTATCATTGTTAACAAATTCGGTATCCTTCTGCCATGCCAGAATAAAGTAAGATTGATTAAAGTAATCCATTAACTGTATGTTTTATCCCAGAAGTGATAGTTCAGACTTCAATCATAATACATGAAATACCAATATCAAGGTCAATGCGAATGATAAGTGAGATTTTCAAAGAAAAGGAATACTGTTGATCTAGTGAAAAAAAGGAATAAATCAATGTCTGATTTTATCCCGAATGTTCGCGTGAAGTATCCGAATTCGGATACTATGGAGGATTTATTCTCCGAATTCGGATGGGCCTACTCTTGACTAAGGTTGAAAGCGTCTACATTTGCTTAGTTTAATATTTAATCTTAAAGGGATAGTTGAGTTTTGGTCAAACTGAATTTTAGTAACCAAAACCTGCACCATACCATTACAGTACACGCTAATAGTTATAACTCCACCATGCTCAAAAAGTATACACAATTTGTCAATTACAAACGACTAAGTAAAATCCCTGTTCTCTTCAAAAAGAGCCGTTACAACTCAAGAGGGCGCTCTCTAAAATCTCATTGGTTTCAACAATTTTCATACAAAATTGTGCATGTGATGTTTTGTTAAAATAATGATTAAATAGAGATTATCATCAACAACTTTTTAAAAACCACTTTTGAATTTTGTTTGAAGAAGAGCATAAGCATTTTTTTGTATTTTGTTTAAAAGTCAATATATATCGCCTGGCCAGGCGATATATAAATAAAATATTTTGAAATAAAATTTCCCAACTATGAGAGCATTCGAATGGGAATGATTCCCATTTCAGATGTTTTATTCAATGAACTTTCAAATGGAATTAAAACCAACCAATTTAGTGTCAAGGGGCATTTCGGGAAGCACCAATACATAAGTGTACCTTTAACCCATTTAATTTGTTTGTAACATAAGCGAAACAACAATGCACGAGAGATGTGTGAAAGCTTTAAGTGATTACTGGTGCATTTCCCACAATGTTAATGGATCACTTTAATGGCTCATTCAAACGATGTTTTCAGTCAAATAACATTTGTTCACACAATTGCATGGCATAGACATTAAGAAGAATGAGCCCTGTTTTCGAAATGTGTAATTATGATTCTTTTTGAAACATAACAAAGATGCACACTGTTTACAAAATGTGGTTCTCGCCGCGAATAACCTTTTCCAAATCCCGTTAAGGCCATCTCTCACATTTCATATTGTGTGAGTTATTGCGATTGGCAAATGAGATGATGAAACGATAAATCATTCCCCGTCCCTCTCTTAACCAGCAGCGATATCGCTAAATATAACAATACATCAAATAGCTCTTTCTCCATATCACTGCCCCCTTCTCCATCTTCCTGCACACCCCCCCCCCCCCCCTCTCATCCTCTCGCCCTCACTCTTTCCATCTCTTCCTTTTCTTCTATCTAGATTATATACGATGTATAATTCATAACCGTGATGAATGAACGTTCATGTGTTTACGTGCCTAGCCTAAACATACGATATATGACGATATAGACAAATCAATTTGTTTTATTTCGAAAACTACATCAGACACGTGGGTATTATTTATGACGACGTTGTTTGTAAGTGTTTTCTCGAAAATTATTTCAAGTATGATTTGCTAGTATAGAGTCAATACTAAGACCATGGAACCCTTCCTAATAAAATGGTCCTAATACTGGAAAATACTCAAAGGGAGATTTAAAGAGATTCAGGAATATTTATATTAAGTGTATGTTTGACATATTAGATGTTTTCCTCGTTGCACTGTACTTAATACAGTATATTATAGGCTTTTATCTTGACTTTGTATTGTCCAAGTCCCTTGTAACACAGAACCACTTGAAAGACGGTTCATGTGCACTAATAATACTACTAACTAAAGAATACATACCGAACGGAATCGTTCTTAAAACTTACATGTGTCCAGGGACAGGCTGTTCGTCAACTGTAAGTGTATTATAGAGGGGGAGCTTATATGATGGTTCCTTTTCTCCCACATTACAAGTATCAGGGGACCTCAAGGGACAATGCGATGGAATGAAGAAAGCGGGAGGGTGTCTTAAAGCCTGATCATGCTGTCCTACTTCGACCAGTTGGGGGCAACACCATGTCAGGATATCATAGCCATAAAGCCAGTCACCGTTCACCATGTTCGCTGATAGGCTGCTGTTAGATCAACGAAGATAATTACACCAGTTGGTTGGTTCCTCTCCAAAGCACTACGCAGGGGCACGTTTTACCTGTATTTCTGGAGCCATCTAGGTTGTTCTCACCAAAGCACTACGCAGGGGCACGTTTTACCTGTATTTCTGGAGCCATCTAGGTTGTTCTCACCAAAGCACTACGCAGGGGCACGTTTTACCTGTATTTCTGGAGCCATCTAGGTTGTTCTCACATATGAGGTGTGATTCAGTGATTTGACCGAGTTTTTGAGGCTATAATATATGCTATGAAATCATTTGGGAAATGGTTTCTAATCACTGCTTCATTCAGCCGATCTCCCACGAGAAGACCTTTGCTCTGTTAGTAAATCAAGATGCTACTTCCTGTTTAGCATTGATTTGATTTTACTATGACTAGTGAGCAACCTAGTTTGAAGTGTCTTTTACAGTGCACTGTTGACATCTTGGAGTCGTCTGTGATTTCATTTTGTTTTTCATTCTGGATTTATTACTCCATGGCATGCGGTTAGGCAAATTATGCTGTATATAAACCCCTCACAAAAAGTTCCGCAATTCAAGTTTGAGCGTTCATATCTTTCCTATTACTTAATTACCATTCATGAATGCGGTATCATTGGAAAGCTTGTATTCCCCCCTTTACATTGATATGACATTTGCTATGCATATTTGATCATGGAATGTGCATGACACCAGAATATGGGGCAAAGTAAAAAGTGAAATATTGCAAAATGCATTGATATTGTCAACAGGTATACCCTCCTTTGGATGGGAGAATACAGTGTTCTGAATGATGTTAAGTCGGTCATGCGTGAATGTCAATGGCGAATTATTATTCTCTTTGGAGGATGAAATTTGTCTTAATGAATTTGAGGTGGTGCAATAACATTTGCGTAGTTTGGAAGATGTAATGTGTTTTATTGACTGATTGAGAAATTATTATTATGTTTGACTTTTACACACTATTGCCGCAAGTTTGTCAGTTTTCCACCACAATTACAGAACAAACGTCACTTTTGCGTTGTCCAAACAACAGGAGAATTCATAATTGTATTCATGACCACTTCAAAATAATTTAATCCTCCAGGGGAAATGATATTACGCCATTGACATCATGCATGATAGCCTCAACATCATTCAAAACATCACTTATTCTCCTAATTACATGATAAATCATATTGACAATATCAATGCATTTTGCAACATGTCACTTTTGACTTTGCCCCATATTCGGATGTAATGCACATTCCATGATAACATATCCATAACAAATGTCATACCAATGTAAAGGGGTGAAAACAAGCTTTGCAATGATACCAAATTTATCACCGGTAATAAAGTAATATGAGAGATATGAACGCTCAAACTTAAATTATGGAACTTTTTGCAACAATCTTTGTGCAAATCAAACATAATGATAATTTCTCAATCAGCCAATAAAACACAATACATCTTCCTAACAACATACAAAAATGTTATTGCACCCCCTCAAAATCATTAAGACACATTTCATCTTCCAAAGAAAATGATAATACGCCATTGACATTCACGCATGACCGACTTAACATCATTCAGAACACTTTATTCTCCCAATCAAAGGAGGGGACGCTGTTGACAATATTACTGCGTTTTGCAACGAAGTCACTTTTGACTTTGCCCCATATTCGGATGTCATGCACATTCCATGATAACATATTCATAACAAATGTCATATCAATTTAAAGGGGAGAATACAAGCTTTCCAATGATACCAAATTCATGAACGGTAACAAAGTAATAGGAGAAATATGAATGCTCAAACTTGAATTGCGGAACTTTTTGTGAGGGGTTTATTAAAGCGACACGTTCTTTGTTATGACGAAAGTATTCTATGATATGGATGTTTTCATGACCAAGGTGCTAAATCACGCCGGGTAATTTGCAGCGGTGTGAAATGCGGATAAATAAACATACGGAAAGATAAACGATGCCGTCGTGATGGTATGTTATACAAATGGAAACATTCTGGCAGTAGAATTGATTCATCTGCGCCAATATCTAAGTGAATATTTACGTTTCAATGCAGACCTGCACATCGTTATCATGGCTAGTATGCGGCGTATTTCCGGTGAACAAAACAAAACAAAATTCAACAAAATATATCAAACGGAAACGCACATCTTCTGAATATTGAATTGTCTGAATACATAATCAATAAGAAACGTAGTCATCGGTTTTTGTGGTCTATGCTTTCCATGAATGCCATTGGAATTATGACAATACCGAAAAGGGGGTCGTCAACAATAAGTTTTTCGGAAACGAATTTTGGTAAACCAAAACAATTGATATATCTACAAATGTGAATGCTTTGACATTGGGGAGTTTGCGTCATTATCCAGGAGACGAATTCTACTTACTAGACGCAATAATAGATCAAATAGATCCCAACATTTTGCAAAGGGTTCTGTAATTCATAAACAAAGCAATTAATTTCCACCACTTACGGAACCACTGCTATTTCCTGGTTCCATACGGGCCAAGCATTTGCGAGTGCGCCAATGCTTTCACGCGTACGTCAATAGATTCCCGGATGATTCATTCGCTCTGCACAGTGCGCTCTGGCTCTGCACGCATATAGTCTACGCAATTCAGACCGCATGAACGCATGGTTGAGAATGGTATTGCGTTTCCCAATTATATATGTTTTTTCTGAAAACATATTTTTGTGAACTTGTTGAAGGAATGGAATACTAAAGATGGTACCTTTCTATAATAAGAATATTATTTTTGGGTGGTGGTACCCTTTAAGTAACAACTTTTTACAAGTATCAACAATTCATTTTGTTGACTTGCTGAATTAACACCAAGTAGTCGTTCATGCACGGTGGTAGATGCAAATAATTATGCAAAGATGACTTGTTGCATTATTAAGCTCCTATCACTCAAACTATTGGCTATAAACTTGATAAGAACACATGCGTGGTTATTTAAACGTAAATGATCTATTTTAGGTTATAAAGGTTGAAATATCACATTGTATTTTGAAGCAATTTTCCCTATTTATCTATATAATAGTTAAAAATAATTTCCTGGACATTTCTTACTTCGATATTACCTAAAAAGATGACTGCACAAACATGACACAAGTACCCTATACCAGACATAATACCTGTAAAATTAGACATCATTGAATATCGTACAGTTTAATAGGACAGTCCAAACACAACACATGTATAATAGTGTATGTATAGGGGTAATATTAAATGAGAAATAGAACAAATAAACACAAAATAGTCCAAGGCAGGCAAAGATAGAATCGGAGAAGATGATTAAGACATTCGATACAAATACGAGAAAGAGACAAGAGAGATAAAGACAGAGAAAATGCATGGCATAATTATGAAATTAAAGAAATCCTTCTAGATGGTTGTGTTTACAGTTTGATTTGGCAATAGGACAGATAATTGATTGGAGATGGATATAAAAGAAGGAGAGATATAGTGAAAGTGCGGGAGAGGGGGAGAGCAGGATCAGCATGATGAGTAGAGGGAGAGAGGGAAAGAGAGGGGAGGGGGAGGGAGGGAGACAGAGGATAAAGCAATGGGGTATGGACGAAAACAGATTATGGTATATAGAGAGAGTGGTGGAATTGGTGGGACATTTAGTACTTTAGAAATGTCACCATAGTTTCAGTGACCCAAGAAAGGTGTAATTTAATCTCTGCGGGTCTTTGTGAAACTGGTCAACACATTAAGAGAAACTTTCGATACGCCTCGATGTAGGTCCCATAGCGGAAACAAAGTGCAGGGGGACGCATACTCACTGGATGTCTAATGATGCAAAGAAATATATATCACCGAAACACGATCAAATAAGGGGGGGGGGGAAATCAAATAAAATCAACGCGGAACTCCATGAAAATGCATGACCATCAACAACAGGATAAACAAGAGAATAGGAAGTACATTCATCCAGAAAGCCCTTTGACCGAATTTCTAATACATTTTCTGATGTAAGATTTGACCAGAGGGCGGGCACTTAAATATGACCCAAATTTAATACATCAGTGCAATCGGAAGATTTTTTCTTTTATTAAAAGACCAACAGGTTTTTTGTACATTTATAAATAAATTATTAAATTACACGTAAATACAGGTTACGCCCATGGAAAAATGTTTTCCATATACTGCTTTGTTTATGAATGTATTGGCACGTTGCTGTTTTTTTTCTCTTCATTTCTTTAACTGTTTGGATTTTGTTTTTCAGTCAGGTGATTTTTCACTGCCTAATATAAATACATATTCATTTTGTATTATGTGTTAGACATAATTGATCTCGGGGGATGACAATTCATATTATTCTGTATGTTTTGGTTTGCCTTGTTTTAAAATGTATTTAGCTATTTATTTACTCTTATTTATTATTATCTTTTATTTATTAATTAATTAATTAATTTATTTATTTATTTATTTATTTATTATTATTATTATTATTATTATTATTATTTATTTTTTTTTTTGGGGGGGGGGGGGGGGGGGGGGTTGGCATGTTCATTCATTTTTAGCGCGTGGCAATTTACAGGTCAGTGCCCCCTCGCTCCCATTCCCCGTAGTCATGGTAGTTACGCACACCAGGGACTGTGTATATCCAAATATATAATCGCTGCCTAACATTATTTCGAGGTCATTGTCTTACATAGTCTGGGAAGGGAGCTAAACATGGAAACGGCGCGCCCAGAGCGCCAAAAAGACTTGCGGCGGTTGTAGTCTCAAGGCTGGGCGTCTTCCATGGACCTTATGACTACATAATGTCGCGGACTATACTACCGATGATGAGCTTAATTCCATAAAGCGCTAAATCCACGTTTGCAACTTTAGACAAATTTGGGTTTCTTTGTCCAACTTTGTACACATGCCTATGGGAATATGAAAATGCAACGTTCCATATTTTGATTTCTTTTCTGTAATTTGTCCTAACATTTAGATTTCTAGATAGCTACGACGCTTATTAATGTACGACGCTTATTAATGTACAGTTTCCGCGTATTTGGGAAAACCTACCCGAATCGTTGAAGACTGGGGTGGTGGAACTTTCACTATCTGCTTGGATTTTTCAATTACGCCGCCATTTATTTGTTAATAATTAGTTAAGCGTCACCCGAGTGGCTCCGCCTCTCGCATTTATAACACACAGAGACGGAGCCATTCGGGTCGCGTGTATACGATTGTATTTGTATTGCATTTGCATTTTTTTTTCTTTCAGTACTGATTTTGTATATCTTTTATTAATGAATTTTTTTGTAACTATTATGATTCCTCATTGTACTGTTATATTTATGTAGGTCACATGAACTGGGAAAGATGACCTTCGGGTTAGAGTTATTCAGTTAATCTTTTTCTTTCCCTGGCATTCATGTGACCGTTTCTTTATACCTTGTATGATGATTGTTTGTGTATGTTTCATTTGCCGAATAAATAATAATAATAATAATACATATATCGTTACCTCACTATTTATGAAAAGTGGATTTCAATGCCTTGTGGAACTAAGCTCTTCATAAACAACTACTAAAGCACATCATATTAAATTGCATATACTACATGTGTTTCTTATGCGTATAATTCTCTTTCATATTGCGCTCACAATGGCCCGTATTCACAGAGGAGGTTTGTACAAACCCCGGTTCAAACCGCGGTTTACATCTATGGAATGCCAATTGTAAACTGATGGAGAGAGAATGTAAATTCCTTACTTGTTAACAATGTTGATGGTACACATTCTCTCTCCATCAGTTTACAATTGGCATGATGTAAACCGCGGTTTGAACCGGGGTTTGTACAAACCTCCTTTGTGAATACGGGCCAATATGTCTTGATTAACTGCCCATGAGCAATTGGTAAGTTTGTTATACATGACTGTAGCGTTTAACTGTGTCTGTCTATATATTTTTAGGATGTAGCCATACGTCATATACGTGGAGGCCATGTGTGTCTGATATGAAAGGGAATCACTTATTATCGGTCTGCTCAACATTATTAAGTCGCTACAACATGTACACGGGATGTTGCCTCGAATCGTATGAAATGCAAAATGTTGCAAAAAAACTCCCCCGAATCCCGACCAGGGGTTTCAGCTCTGCGCATTCCCAAGCAACAACAAACTACGGATCAGGGGTTCTTATACTTTGCGCGAGCGAAGGTTTTTCTTCGCTTGCGCAGAGTAAAAACATCTGATCAGGGTATAGTTTATCATTCTGCATACGGATAGTTAAAACCCTTAAATAATATAAGTATTGTATGGTTGCTTGCGCAGAGTTTGTTACACTTGGCTCACCATACATTTACCTTGCTCATCCCCACCACGGTCGCATACTTATTATTGTATAGCGCGGGCATGGGCTTATGGTCACATTTCTTCTTTTTTTTTTGGGGGGGGGGGGGGGGGGGGAGGGTGGGTGGGGTGAGGTCTTTGCCCGAATATTATCTTTCCCGTTTTCCCACTGATAAACACAACAAAAATACAAAACGGTATATACCATCTTAAATTTATGACATGATACATTTTTGCCCCAAAACTACATTAAAATTGCCCTGAAATTACATGATTTTGACCTAATATGACAACAGGTTGCCCCAGTCTCAGCCTCTCCCCTTCTTGTCATACGCCCATGTGGACGGGCCTTGTCAAAAAGCGAAGGTGGATGGGGATATAGTAGTTTAGATGTAAATTATTGGCCGACAACGGCTTTAGTCAAGCACTGTCTCTCTAGGCTGGCCGCCTCATTGTGACCTTATTACATTGAATATACTACAGAAACACTTTAATTAACTACTTGTTTTTTCCTAACTCGAACAAAAAAACCTGTTATATTCACTGCGCCAGTGACGTGTAACTGTAATTAATTAGTGAAATAATGAAATGACGCCGACAAGAATATCATTAAAAGCATGTGCCGTTGATAAGCTTGATTCATATTATATTAATGGCGTCCTATATAGATATCACCGCACACAAAATACTACAGGCAGTCGTATAGTGTAGTTGCATCAAACGGAATAAAAATGGAACAGGTTACAGACAAATTGAACGCATCCGCCATGTAAACCAAACAAGGCGATCCCTGGAGATCAGATATATTGCTCATATCATTATTTTATAGATATTCGTTTAGCAACCGAACGGGCAGCGAATGACAACCAAAGGTCGTAGACTGTCGTATGGTTATGTGTTAGGCTTTGCGACTATCGTAGGCGGCTCAAGGCCTGTTGTTATTATAGGGACATCGTATAACTTGACTCCGACTGCCTCGACCCCCCTTTGATCACGACTGTCGTGCAACACGTGAATTCAGATCTCCGAACTCGATGACATTTCTTTCTGCCGTATATAGCCCGTTTATAGCATGATAACACTATAGAAGACACAACAATCGAAGGATAAATGAGATATAGGGGATTTAGACATGTTAGAGGACGATTCAGTATGTAAGATAAAAGAGAAAATTTATTTTTAAAAAACGACACAAACGAAACCGTACGAATTATAAACATACATACAAAGTGACATTGTCTTTTGAAGAAAATCGATCAGTTACGGTTAGTATGTTTTCAATTTACTTGAATGTGATATCATTGCGTTGACTGTGATGTTATAGCCTTGTCGAACTTCAATGGTAATATATAGGCACTGTCCCTATGTCGAGTACATACACCTAGCTTTTTGTTTTATCAGAACAAAGCATCTGTAATTTCGAGGCTTATTGTTTATCAGGATCTATATAATTTTATCTTGTTTATAAGGCCGTGTGTCTTTAATATTATTTTGCAGGAACGGCCGGTGAGAATAATGGAATGCCTCATGTTCATATTCTCTTGATAGAGGACTTGTTTTTACAAAGTCTGACTTTATAAAGCTAATCAGTGGAATTAGTGCCTATGGAAATTACAGGGATATTATACAGTTTTGGTCAAACTTAATGTTAGTAACACAAGAAGGTGCCCTCCAGATGTTTCAACCATCAAAATATGTCAATGTGATGTTTGATAAAAATAATAATTCAATAGAGAGACAATCCTTAAAAATAAATTTTAAAACCAGTTTGGTATTTTTTCGAAAATGTGTAGGATTTTTGAATATTTTCTTAAAGGGGAAGTTAAATTTTGGTATAGAGGGCGCTTCAAAAAATAATTTGTTGGTGAATTAATGAAAAACTGAGTATCAAATTTGAAAGAGCATACAATCTTAATGACATAATACACTGAATTTGATACAAATCGGTTCAAAAACACCTGAAATATCAATAAATATATCATATCGGAATAAATCTGGGGCTCATCGGGATCTAATTCTCTCTTGTATATAAGGCTGTGTATATATATTTTTTTAAATTTTGGTAGGAACGGCTGGTGACAGTAATGGAATGTCTCATGTTCATATTCTTATATAGGACATGTAGTTACAAAGTCGGACTTTCTATAAAGCTAATAAGTGGAATTAGTGCCTTATGGAATGAAGCTCTTAGTAGTTATGTAAACTTTCATTTGATACTTAAAGTGAGGCCTGTAAAGTGTCTAACTCCACGAAAAATTATTTGGAGCTTCCTCGTTTCTCTTCTACCGTGTTGTTTAGCTTATGGTAAGAGAAGAATGAAATAGGGTTAGATTTTTGCAAATGCCCCTTTAGTATGACGATATCTATCATTCAGCTCAAAAGCGTTAATTAACGGTCATAAACCTCATAAACGTCAGTGTTAAAAGCTGAACGCATATTTTCGCTTTTTTAACCAGGAAAGCAGCGTTCTTTTTCAATGAAACTTTCACACCTTATTCGGACATATGTTACAATGATTTTGGTATATGATTGAAGTCTCAAATGTCATTTTGGGCAATATCTGACACTTTACAGGTGCACTTTTAAGTTTCACCGTCTACTTCAAATACTGGAACTTATCTCGTCCAGCGGATGTTGTATTTTATGATGCGATTAATAGCAAAGTTACGATTAAATGAGCAAATCTGATTGACTAAAATGCGCATATTTTTCCTCTGAATTGCATTTAATCGCATTTTTTCAGATTGATCGTAACTCTTTATGCAACATCCCGAGATGAATGCATACAATCAACACTCTATTGGCGTACTTGTTATACTAATTCTACTTTACCTCACAATCGTACTCGTACTCGAACATACCGTGGTGTATCTGATTTCAGACATTCTATTTTGGGGTAGCTTTGGGAAATGATATTGTTCATGCTTTTTTCATTTTTTTTTCATTTCACCACACTTTAATCGAACCTTGACAGAAAAGTTATATGCAAAGACCAACAAGTTTAACTTTGTAAAATAATCAAATGTTTGATTTCAAGGAATGCCTTTGTAATAGTTTATAATTATTGTTAGCGGGTATTTAACAGTTTGATATGTATATCTGATATCGGAGTTCGAAACTAATGTAATAATACAGTAATACAAACTTATTGTTGATACCACACACGGTGGATCATGTGGATGTAGCGCATAATTTCCGACATGCAAGTATAGGTAAACAATCGATTCCTCAGGGTAAATGATAAGTATAAACATTCATTGTCCTCGCGTATATATCCACTAAGAATATTGTTTTTTTAATAAAAGGTCGCGCGGGTAATAAACTGTTAGAGGGCATCTGCGAAACATGTTAATAGATTGTGGTTGTTTAGGGAATATTAATGAAATAATCAGATTATAGCAAGTCTCTCCTCCCCGTCTTTGCCCTAATTTTTGGACATACATACCCCGGGGAACAATAAGAGGCGTTGTAGGGGATAGAGGGCAAGGGACAACCTCCCCCCCCCCCCCCCCTCCCTCCCCTCCCCTGCCTCTTACCACCGTGTTTAAACCAGAGATATGCATATATATTATATACTCTTGTCACTTTTGATTGTACATAATAAATATATTGTCCTGATTATGTACACATTTTGGTTGCATAACTCAACATGTTTTAAATGAAAAGCAGATTGCACATGTAGGCTAATATTTTTGTTGACACCTTTACACATGTTGAATTTACATTTTATCATTACTTTCTTTTTGCGGAACACAACATCTAAAAGCTTTGTTGTTTGTGGAAAAGTTTGCTTTTACAAACGTTTATTCTGTACATATCAATTCTATTTATTATATATATATATATATATATATATATTGTACGGATACATTTTCGCAAACAGAAATAACTTAGTAGGACTGGATTGAATTAAGTGTAAATATCAGCATGTATAACACATTGGTCGTTGTTTTTCACCAACTGATTTACAAATCATATCTGAAATATACTGCATAATAACATGCATAATTCGTACGATAAAAAAACACTCCCATATTACATACAGCATCTCAATAATAATTTTTACCATTTTGTGCAATATTCATTGAAATATGTATTACACATTTCAAAATTAATGAATATACAACACGACCACCTTTAACAAACAGTTATGTTTGGTAAGCAGTATTTTGTTTCAATGTATGCAATATCAATATTGTATAACTATTTCCAAAGTTACACGATCTGAATTTATCACGTAATACATGTAAATACACCCTTCCTGACGGAAAAAACGGACCCTAATGTTTGCCTCCTCTTCCCCTTCTCCACCGCCTGTTTTAACCCTTGCTGCGCTACGAAGACGAAATTCAAGGGAAATGTCTTAATATTTTTAGATATTAATTACGGGATGGTTACGTGTTTCATTTACAAGAAGGTCGACAGAACAAGTGATTGATACGGGGAAAACACCTCTAATAATTGATGCATTAACAACGAAAAATTGAAATTAATTGAGACAGACTTGACATTATTATTATACCTCGTGATATGATCTAGATACGGTGACCTGGGCTGATCTACATTATTTTTAGTTGCGTAAAAACTAACTCACAGTTAAGTTTGTAAAGTAAACGCACTGCAATAAGTGTAAGCTGTCTCTAGTATACGGCATATTCGTGTATGTTGTTGAAAGACATGCATGTTGTAGGACGGTCTGTAACTAACCGAAGTAAAACGTTATACTATTTAACCCCCCCCCCCCCCTAATACATGTGGGATTATTTTTTCGCACCTGTTTATTGCCCCCCCCCCCCCCCCCCCTATGCTTCTTACCATCTTGTTAAACAACAATTATGCAGATTATATAAACTTGTCACGTTTGATTGTAAATAATTAACAAGTATTGTCAGAGTAACGTCATATACGTGAACACGTTGGTTGCGTAACTCAACATTCCTATAAGCAGATTGCAGAATTTAGTCTTTAAATTGTATCTTTGACACTATTCGTGTTGAAATACATTCGTTATAATTGTGTTTTTTTTTGCGGAACCTACAATCTTAAAGGTTTTTTTGGTGGAATCATTTGCTTGTACAAAGGTTATCTTTCTCTCTGCAGATATTTAAAGATATATAACATTGAGTTTAATTTTGTTAGACAATTTTGTTAGACAATTAAGTTTTGATTTATTCACAATTTACACACTCCGTTGTTATGTGGAAACAAAGAATGTACAGGTCAAAAAAAAAAAAAATAACATATAGCATAATGTATCTAAACATGAATAGCCTGTGTACATTTATTCGCAAGCAATTCATTTTGGCTAGTGAGAAAAACAAATTGTCATACCTTTGATCATTTACGCCAAAAGTACAAACACTACGAGCCAATTTGCCCCTTTCGTGTCTTATTCTGACATCCCCATAGATGTTTTACATAACTAACCATTACCCGTACACATGCGGTTAAACATCCGTACAGGTATATCAGCCTACTGAAACTATATTTCTCCACCAATCTTTTTATTTTATTTTATTTGTTGTATTGTCTTTTAACGATGGTCCCAGGTACCTCGAACACCTTTACCATGATTACCCATGTTAAAGGGATAGTTACAGTTTTGTTCGGACGGAATTTTAGTAACTAAAACTTGTCAGGTAATATGAAAAACTAACATTTATAATTCAATGATACTTGAATTGTATATAGACACACATATACGCGGCTAAGTAACAGGGCTATTTAAACAAAAAAAGCTGCTGTCATCACAAGAATGAGTATGCAGACGCCTTAAGTTTCAACCATCAGAATATGTCAGCATTGTCAATTTGATGTTTGGTAAAAATAATGATTTAATAGAGAGATCATCAAAAGTAATTTTAAAACCAGTTCGGTATATTTTCCTAAATATGTAGGATTTATTAATATTTTCTTAAAATATTGAATTAAGGTTTATTACAATAAGATAAAATGTATGGATATTTCAGACGTTTCTGAACCGATTTTGATCCAACAAAGTTGGTTCTGTCATTATAATTGTGTGCTTTTTTCAAATGTTACACTTAGTTTTTCATTACCTCACACACAAACAAACATCTCTCTAAGCGCCCTCTAAACCAAAACTGAAATATCCCTTTAACTGTTAAACGCACGCAGATCGCATCGAACACACCTCACATTTGTGTTGATTCGTCATTGACGCGATGAATTCACGAATTGAAATTCGAGACCCAAACCCCCTGAAAAGGGAGATAATGACATTATCTCACTAGATACGTAACTCGCTCGCCGGAAAGTGCAAATCATGAAACATTCAAAATGCTCGCTTGGAACTGGTAACAATAGATAATCTTTAGTGTAGGTGGGCAAGGACAGCGGATTTTGATCGGAACAAAACAACTTAAAGGGTAGTTTAGTTTTGGTAAGGCTGAACTTTAGTAACCAAACCTGGACAGTAACATTATAAACTAATAGTTATAACTCCACCATGCTCGAAAGGTATACAAAATTACAAACGACTAAGTAAAAAGCCCATTATCATTCAAAAAGAGCCATTAAAACACAAGAGGACGCTCTCTAAAAAGGCATTGGTTTTAACCATTTTCATACAAAATTATGCATGTGATGTTTTATTGAAATCATGATTAAATAGAGAGATCATCAACAATTATTTAAAAAACGCTTTTGAACATTTTTAAAAAAGTGTATGCATTTTTTAAATTTTTTGAAAAATGCATTTAATTATTTGGGCCCCAAATAATTATAGGTTCAGATATATTTATTGATATTTCAGCCGTTTCTGGACCGATTTTGACCAAATAAAGTTTATTCTGCCATTAAAATTGCATGTTCTCTCAAATTCGACACTCAGTTTTTCATTACCTCACAAAAAAATTGTGATATGCAGCGCCCTCTCTACCAAAACTAAACTACCCCTTTAACGAATTGTGAAATAATAACAAGAAAAAGGAGTGGGCGAAGATAATTTATTGAATTATTCACTCGTCAAAATGTATCGCTCTCAATTTGTACCGTTCATATCCAGCCTGGTGATTTTTAGACTCTGCCCTCCCACTGGATATTATTTGAATTCAAGCTTGTTTAAATCAAAAGGTGAAAGTCAAGTCGAGGATTATTGCACTGCTACTTTTGAAAATGTCATGAAAGTAATGTATGTACAGCCCACTCGCTATGAGACGCATCACAAGACACATTGGAAATGTTCGATTCGAACGGTAAATACAACAAAAATCGTACGTGGAGGTTGCAAGGACAACGGATTTTAATCGGAACAAGACAGCGTATGAATAATAAAAGAAAAAGGTCGTGCGCGGAGATAATGCATTTCAACTCGTCAAATGAAAAACTGTAATACATGTCGTTTTAAGCAGACTTTTAGGGTGGAATTCACAAAGGAGGTTTGTGTAAACTACATGTTTAAAACCATGGTCTACATCTATGGAGTGCCATTTGTAATCTGATGGAGCGAATGTAAACTCCTTACTCGTTAACAATGTTGATGCTGCACATTTGCTAAAGGCTTTTCAGATGGTGAAATATAATAATAATAATGGTGTTTATATAGCGCATTATACATGGTCTCAATGCGCTTTAAAATTCAATGATTATAATATACACTGTACACAAAATAACACTATATTAAGCTATACAAAATATGAAAATTCAACTTAAATCATTACAATCATAATAAAGCATAAACTAACGAAAAATAAAGAAAATTCAAAGCAATCTACAATAACCTTAATATAATTAATAATTTAGTGAGAATGGGTCTATTACAAGGTATACCAAAAAAAAAAAAACATTCACTTAAAGTTATACCTGTAAAGTGTCAGATATTGCATAAAATGACATTTGAGACTTCAATCCTATATCAATATCATTGTAAAATACAATTGAAAGATTTGTGAAAGTTTGAAAGAAAATGAACACTGTTTACCTAGTGAAAAAACCGAATATTGAGTTCATATTTTATCACCGAATACTGATGGTCTGCCATACATTTGTCGCAGTAATGAATGATCCGTTTGAGATATTCGCACCCGTGTATGTTTACACACGTAGTACAGAATTCATGGAATTTGAACTCGCTCGGCTCAAAGTTGAATCTCCGGAATGTTCTCACGCATGCTGCATGCGGACGTTCTCAGCTAGGACAATTGTACTTTTTATCAAAAGCGTTAATCAACGTGATTGAAATAAAAGATTTAAATGATAACTATCTTCATACTAAAGGGACATTTGAAAAAATCAAACCCTATTTTATTCTTCTATTACCATAAGCTAAACAACACGGTAGAAGAGAAACGAGGAAGCTCCAAGTAATTTTCGTGGATTTGGACACTTTACAGGTATGACTTTAATGAGTGAAGAGGTGTGTTTTTAATCTAGAAGCGAATAAAGTGACAGAGAGCGAAGTTCAAAAGGAAGGTTATTCCAAAGAGTTGGGCAAGGGCGGCGAAGGATCTTTTTTCATAATAATTTGTTTTGTATCGCGGGATTTCAAGGAGCAATAATTGGTCCTGAGAACGAAAAGTGCGAGATGGAGTGTAGCGTTGTACTATACTTCGCATACATTTGCTAGTAAGCAAGCACTAAACAGTCATATCATTATAAATTATAAATTGTTGTACTTATCTAAGAGCAGCACTCCATAGATGTATATAGACCATGGTTTAAACCAGGGTTTACACAAACCTCCTTTGTGAATCCGGGTCATAGTGTTTTAAAGGACCTATAGCGTCTAGATGGCCTTATTTTCACAATTCGGCTATTATGTAATTTGTCCTGAAGAAAAATAATTTGGCAGTCATTTCTCATGAAATCAATCAATTTTGTGGTAATTAGTACATATCTAATTGTCTTGGGAACGCCCCTTTTTAATAGCCAACATGTGACGTCATCTAAAGTACGGACTAATGAACTAAATTCTGTAGATGACGAGTCATGACGTAAGCCAATGAATTGTCAATCACATGTCAATCACGCTGCCGATTCTGGACCCTAAATGTGGGTGGGGCGTAAACTGGCTGCTAAATGAGATTTGGCATCAGAAAATTAGTTTTAAATCACTACTGTGTTTATTTCCATGGATTTTTGTTCGGCAGACCTATTTTACAAGTCATCAACTATGGAATAAGTGCCAAAGTACGTTGTATTCTTTAGGTCCTTTAAACGTCCGTCTTTCAACTGTAAATATTTTGTATTGTTCGACTGCGAGCAATTACAAAAGGGTACGACTAATGCGTCATTCAGATTTCAGCAACCGTACGGTTATACGACCAGTCTACGAGCAAAACAGGTTGTGGTTATACTTATAACTCGATCTTTTAGTCTTGCGGCTGTTCATGGAAGTCCTGCTTATAAAGTCCTCCCTCTGTAAAATATTTGCCGTGAATTATTCAAAATGCTTGCTTAGAGCGGTTCAAAAAAATGCAATCTTTAGTGGAGGTGCATGGCAATGACAAAGGACTTTGATTTTAATAATGAATAGCTGCAAACGGATTAGGTAACGATAATTTATTGAATTATTCACTAGCATTCTAATGAATACCGTTCTTAGCCGACGTACATTAAAGGGATGTTTGCTTCCGTCTTTCCACTATAGCATTGTTTGATTGCGAGCTCGTAAACAAACGTGTGCGAGTAATGGGTCAATCAGATTTCGCCGCGACCTATGTACGACCAGTCTACGAGCAAAAATAAGTGGGGGTTGTCGCTCTATTAGTCATGCGGCTGATCATCAAGGTCATGCTTATCTGATCCTCCCTCTGTAAAATACATCCGAGCATGTCGAGTGGTAGCAAAAGGATACAATATTGAAGTGGAGGTAGTCGAGGTGGCAATGACAAAGGCGTTTGGTCTGAATTATGAAATGCAAGCGGAGTGGGTGAAGATAATGTATTGAATTATTCACCCGGCTAATGTATATAACGCTGTTATATCTACCGTATCTACCATATCAGCCGACGTAAACTGATTTGAGCCCCCGTCCTTTCACTGCGACTGATTATTGTTTGAGTGCTAGTTCGTTCTAAGATCGTGAGTGTAATGTATCAATCGGATTGCATCGTAAATTATGTACGACCAGTCTACGAGCAAAGTAAGTTGCAGGCTGGCGCAGGATTAGTATTGCGACTGTCCATGGAAGTCATGTTTATACAGCCCGACTTCTGTAAAATACATCCCGTGAATTATTCCAACTGCTCTCTTTGAGGGGTAGCAACAAGATATAATTTGTAAGTGGTGTAAGTGGGGATGACAGTGACAAAGGACTTTGATTAAAATTATGAATAGCACACGGATTTGGTGAGGATAACTTTTGAATTATTCACTCGTCTTATGTAGCACTCTAATACATACTAATTGTTCTTAGTCGACGTAAAGGGATTTTAGCTGCCGTCTTTCCACTATATTGTTGTTTGAATGCGAGCTCGTAAAAAACAAACGGGTGCGAGTAATGAGTCGACTAGATTGAGCTGCGTCCTATGTAAGACCAGTCTACGAGCAAAATAAGTTGCGGGAATTGTCGCACGATTTGTCCTTCGGGCGTTCGTTAAGCAATATGCGAGTGGAGTTAACAGTAGGCTTGGCAATGACAAAGGACTATGGTCTGAATAATGAAATACAAACGAATTCAGTGAAGATAACTTTATTGAATTATTCACTCGTCTAATGTAACGCTCTGATATCTTCAGTTTTCAGCCGACGTGTAATGATTTTAAGTGTGTGTCCTTCAACCGTCTATTGTCTGCATTCGAGCCCGTGATAATGCAAGGCGAGGATAATGCGTGAATACAGTCTACATGATAGAAAAGGTAGAGTAGCCGTGAAACAAACACAAGCTGAAATGGTGGCCAAGTTAAGTTAAAGACATCGACAATTGCCCCCTTGCCACATAGACGGGGGGGGGGGGGGGGGGGGGGGGGGGGGGGGGGGGGGGGTAGCGTGCGCCAGACATATGTAAGGTGTTATTTATTTTTAACAATTTTCATTTCCGGCCACAAAATGAGGCTAATCAGCAGCGGGGAGGGGGTGGGGGGGGGGGGGGGGGGGGCAGAGTTGGCAATACCCCTCTTTACCCTATTGCCTTCTGCAGGAACAGGCTCACGAGCCGCGATTTGATGCAATTTTCCTTCTAGCAAGCCTAAACATTTTACAGCTTAACCGGATCGATCCTCCAACCTAAATCTCCAAGCGTTTAACTGCTTGCAAGAAGAAAGAGAATGAAGAAGTAACATGACCATTGCAATGGTTATTGAGGTTGTTGTCAATAAAGACATCATTGGTTCTGTTTTGCATGCGACTTTCAGATTGTTGTATTGTTTTATTTTGATGTCATTTGATGTTTTATTTTGATGTCATTTTGATGTCATTTTGATGTCATTTTGATGTCATTATCTCGGTAAATGACTTTTCGGATTATTGTAAAACATCTATATAATGTGTATAACTATACGGTAATCAATTCAGACACTTGTACAATTACTCGTAAAGTGACAACATGTCATTTAAGCCATGTGTTCAATATAAACCATGCTTACGTACAACCAAATCCTTTCCAATATTCCTCATTTCTTTCTACACTGTCACAACTATCGCTTGGGAATCAAAGTAATGCAGCCTTTTCCCGACCTGACAAACACAAACCCTTCCTTAGAGAATGACTTCGGGTTTAACAACTGATAAAGACAATATACATGACTGTATAATATATATAGTCATAATAATAATAATAATAATAGCTTGCATTTATAAAGCGCTTAATACAGGGTTTCTAAGCGCTGATAGTGTTGATCCCTTTCTGATTTTCAATAGACTGATAATGCAATGTCTGACAAAGTAGCATTTGTAGCGCATTCGTGCCAGGGGTTATACATCACATTCGTCGTTGCATGTATATATTATATTGGTTTGTTTTATTTATCGTAAAGAACGTCGATGTCTCCAGCGTACTTACATTTTGTCAAGGTCACATCGCGTGTTTAGTCATACGTTGCGGCTAATCGCTCACGGCCAAAGCAAACTATTAATTCATGTTTTACATTAAAATTGAAACGTCCCCTGGCTATCGATCTTTACTTTGCAATGTTAGACTCTTCTCTCTTTGTGAGCCCACAAAGCCAACCCAAAGTAATTCAGCCCCCATCAGAGCCGGGAGTAATCCGTCCGCGAGGTAAAAACTTCGGGGTTATCCTCTTGAATCAATCAATGTACACCGCGATTTTTTGTTATCCTGCCTTCTTGTAGCAAATTGATTGTGTCTTGCAGCAGTTTTAGTAGATACAATTACACGACCGGGTTCAACATTATGTGGACTTTGCTGGTATGTTTGTGTAATGTTCTAAGGTTACATTTATGTTCACTGTTTCACCCCTCCTTGCGCACCTTTGCTCCCCCTGCTTACTATCTCCTCCGGGTATCCACGAACTAGTAACCTTTTGTATAATTCCCTTTGGTTGTATGTGTACATACAACGCTGTAACATAACAAACTCCGATACATGTACAGGTATATATTTGTTTGAACTCTCATTTTGGTTTTGTGTTATTTCCCCTGGGTATTCCGTACCCGTAATGTATCAAAATGTACTTTTCGAAATTTGGTAATTATCGTCCACTTTCTTTCCTGTACTTCGTTTGTACTTGTAACATTACTTTTACATATTCCCGTCACTCACCCAAAACATTTGGTACATGACAGTTACTTATAATAAACGCAAAACCAGAAAAAAGGTGTTGACCAACTTGACATAATTCCCCCCCAAAACAATGACAATATCAAACAAATATGATAAGAGTTTTAATCGTATCTTTCAAACCTCATCTTGAGTAAGGTTTCATTCAAAAGACAGGAAACTATTTTACTTCAGCTACACTGCCTTCCTTTCCTCGAATAATATTTCTGTTAACGCGTCCCGCGCTTCAGCACTGGCTGTATTTACCCCATTTGAAATTTCGTATTACTACCCAATAATGATTTGTATCCGTAACATTATATTGACGTAATGGTATTAGTCTTATTATCTCACATTCCTGTAATTCCATGTGTATTTGCCTTCGCCCTTACCCATAACAGTGTTTAATCTATTCATATATGCCTAATTTCCGCAGTGCGTACATTATATACATTTCCCGAATTCCATTCCCTCTAGTTCACCTACTTCGATTTTCCTCCCGAACTAGACATTACTTTTTGTTTTTGCATTTGCCCAAAGTTACCCCCAAACGCATTTTGGCCTACCTTTAGAATTCCACTTCTCATAATGCTAGTTTCATTTTACACGGAGCGTCATTAATTGTATTTTTGTTTTGCCCTTTTTTTCAATTTGTTTTTTAGCTCGGAACATTATTAAAGGGATCTAATAACTTAAATTATGCAAACATTAACTGAAGGTTATACTGTTATAATTGTGGCTGAGTAACTAGCGAAAATGCAAAGTGATTGTGCGCTAACTTATTGTACTAACTGTACTAACACAGTTATACTTTCCATGAATAATTACAAATACGAACAATTCAATCGTAAATATATTCTTTACGAAAGGGAACTAAATTCGAAACACACACAAAATATGTTCCATGCTTTTATTGGTAATACGAATACAACAAGGTATGGGAGAACCACTAGAGTTCTAAGTACGTTTTGTGGATTTGGGCAATGTTACTAGATCCCTTTAATATGTTTGCCTCAGTTTGGTTAGGAAAAAAGAAACCATTCATCAAAGATTTCCACCGACGGCGTACATAAAAGTAGCATGACATTTCTTCCAATCACACTAAAACATGTTGTCTTATTATGTAGCTTCCTTTGGCAAGATTACTCTATAGATTTACTCAGTGGTCTAGTTTTCAGGCTATGAATTAAATGCTTAATCCCAATAGGCGCTTTATCCAGATTTTCCATTAAGATGTATATAATGTTATAAGTGCAGTTATAACCTTTATATCTGGCCAAGACGAATTGCGCAATCAGCAGTATGGCCCATGCTATTTGTATATTTTTTTTTATAGGCGTATACATTTTCGAGCAGATAAACGAGTGTTTCTCAAAAGTGAATACGAGTGGATTTGGCGCCTTTTGGAATTAAGCTCTCACTTTTATGTAGCAGTCACACCGCCAAACCGAATCCAAACCGAAACCAGACCGAACTTTCACTTTATCGGGCACCGACAAGAGCCCGAACAGGGGTTAGCAGTCACAACAAAAGAGACCGACAATTGAGTCACAATTCCGATACCACTCCGACACCAAACCGCTAGCACCCCGAACGTTCCCGCAACGTTCCCGAATTATTCGGTCTCGTGTCGGTTTGGATTCGGTTTGACGGTGTGACTGCTACATTAATGATGTTGGGAGAACACAACACGCACATATTTGAATCTCCAATGCTGCCATGCTAACATTGTTTATCACCTGTCTTATATATAAGTTACGTCTCCCAGCGAAGTCTCGTCCCTTGTCCCATATTCTTAGCACATTACAAAATGGATGTTCTTTATTAGGGTGCGGTTCGTTATTCCGAAGGTTCGTTATTCCGAAGGTTCGTTATTCCGAAGGTTCGTTATTCCGAACACGCAAATTTCCTATACCTGAGTGTTCGTTAATCCGAAAATGAAATAGGGTTCGTTAATCTGAACATTTGTTGCATTATTCCGAAGGTGCGTTATTCCGAAGGTTCGTTATTCCGAAGGTTCGCTATTCCTAAAATGAAATCGGGTTCGTTATTCCGAAGGTTCGTTATTCCGAAGGTCCGTTATTCCGAGGGTTCGTTATTCCGAAGGTTCGCTATTCCTAAAATGAAATCGGGTTCGTTAATCCGAAAATGAATTTGGGTTTGTTATAATGCTATAATTTCATATAAAGAGATAAAAACAAACTTAAATGTTTGATTGGTCTGGCCAAGAGAGGGAAAGGGGGAGGGGTATGCTTAATGCAGGCTGTAAATTAAATAAACAAAACACAAACTATAGTATTATAACAAGCCCGATTTAATTTTCGGAATAACATGATAACGAACCCGATTGTATTTTCGGATCAACGAACCTTCGGAATAACGAACCCGATTTTATTTTCGGATCAACGAACCTTCGGAATAACGGACCTTCGGAATAACGAACCTTCGGAATAACGAACCTTCGGAATAACGAACCTTCGGAATAACGAACCTTCGGAATAACGAACCTTCGGAATAACGAACCTTCGGAATAACTGAACCTTCGGATCAACGAACCTTCGGAATAACGGACCTTCGGAATAACGGACCTTCGGAATAACGAACCTTCGGAATAACGAACCTTCGGAATAACTGAACCTTCGGAATAACGAACCTTCGGAATAACGGACTGTTACCATTTATTATACTTACCCGTAGAAAATTTTTCGAAGCCGAGACCAAGTAGCCTACTTTTAAAAATTTTGGACCCGAGACCGGAGATCTTCGAAAAATTTTAGGGCCGAGACCAGGGTTCAGTCCGTCGAGACCAGGTTTTAGTCAGTCGAGACCAGGTTTTAGACGGTCGAGACCGCTTAAAAGTAGTCTCGAGACTAGCTAAAATTTGAAAAGGGGAGAGGGGGGGGGGGGGGGGTTTGAACCCCCCCCCCCCCCCCCCCCCCCCTGGGTACGCCTATGATACCCATGCAGGCCTATTTTTGTTGTTTCTGGCTTGGGCTAAAGTGAACTATACAACACGCGTATACACCGAAATGGTTGCTGATTTGTCATTGGTAAACCTTATGTAGGCGTTCATTAAAATGTTAAAGCGACTTTAATCGCGTCTATAAACGATTTGGTTCTCTGCGCCTCATCAAAGTACCAGGTACGTTTGTGGTTCTATGTCTCATTGTTTTCCTCGCACAATGGATGTTTGCCACTATTTAACTGGGTGGTCATCGTCATGAGTTCTTCTGGACATGCATTGCGGTCATTATGATCCTATTTTGGGTGTTTGTTGTGAGAGTATTGTTGTCTAAACTTTGATCGAAAGTTCGTTGTCCAATTCGGACATTGAGTAGTTGGCACATTGCAAATGTGTATTGCACGACGTGTGTGAAGTGAATTGCCGTGTGCGGCTGTTGTGTGTTATGATCATGCGATGTGTGGTGGGTTAGTCTTCGCGGAGTCCAAGTGTGTGTGCGCGCGTGTGTGTGTGTGTGTGTGTGTGTACACGTGGTGTGTGCTAGAAGGATTTTAACACGTGTTGCGTGAAAATGAAATGAAATTGGTTTTAAATGAAATTTGTTTATTGTCAATGAATGATAATCAGTTCAATAATTTTGTTTACAATTTACAATAATTATATGTATATTATGGTGTAATACAGATTAATAGATCTTGAAATTAATAATGCAATAGAAGAATTGACAAAACGGGCTAATAAAATAGCGCAATGCTTGTCGAGGTTGGCCCCGATAATCATAATACATTACATACACAACAAATACATTTTCCGTTGAATTAACTTATTTGCACTATGTACACTATAAATTTGGTTGAAGTTGTGGGTTGTGGATGTTGGCAAAGAAATTTGTTTGATATCCTTGGAGTGCTTGGGTAATTTAGATGGGACATCAGTTCTCACTTAGTTTATGGTTTCAGACAATTGGTTGGGTTTTAAACATACTCGTCCTCACTATGACTATGTACACTATAAATTTGGTTGAAGTTGTTGGTTGTGGATGTTGGCAAAGAAATTTGTTTGATATCCTTGGAGTGCTTGGGTAATTTAGATGGGACATCAGTTCTCACTTAGTTTATGGTTTCAGACAAGTGGTTGGGTTTTAAACATACTCGTCCGCCGTTTTTAGTTTAAATGCCCATTTGACTCCCGATCATAACATTGTCACATACTACAGCAAGAGATGGTCATTTGGTTAGGATATTGAAGTTGATTATTTTGTCAATTTACATTATGGCTTTTTTGTTTGCAGACATCATGATAACATAAACAGTAATAATGTGCAAACTAACAACACATTTATTTTGTGTTTATTGACTCCGTTTGTTTTATATTTTATTTCAACATATTGCATACAGGAACCGAATAACTCGGGAATGGTAAATGATATACAGTGACTATTGTAAATCAATATCTGTGTTTACTTTAGCCGTTAGATATCACCGCAAAAAACACCCAAACACGCTACACCTTTGTTTGTTTAAAGAATTATAGACTCATTGACGCGAGGGCGCCCACGTGTGGCCCAGAATATCCAATCGATCGCGATACTACATGTACAATATGCTCGAAGGAATCGGTATAAATGGGATCAGCTTCCGGTCTCTGTTTCCCGCGTTTTTGGAGGGGTCACAGTGTGACCTTTGTAAAGGACATGTCCAGGGTAGCTGGTCTGAACGCACCCCGCCCTTTCACTGGCATACAAGTTGTCGCAAATCATCGAGTGTGCAAAATGCATTCAAAGCGTTTAACATGAAAGCGTTCAAGTCTGTTTTCTTCTTTGTGTGCCTTCAATATTCTTATTTTGTAAATAAATGTAATGTAATGTTTACAATTCGTGGTGTGGTATTTTTAACGGGCACAAGCAAGGTAGCCTTATTAAAAGTCACCTTGAAATTTAGTCGCAATCGTTGGTTTTCCGCAATGGAATTTAAAGTGTTTAACATTAAGAGTTCATGCTTTTGTTGGTGCTCGTGTGAGAGTATTTTGTGAATGCATGTGTTTGTTCTCCCAAGTAAGCCTTTAAATACATTATTCTATAAATTAAATACTAGTTAATGCGAAAGTTATTTCCCATGTTTCTTTTTCTAGTGTAATGGCGTAGCATTTCGAAATTGCACAACAATGATTGCAATTTAATACCGAACAGATTTCGTAGATCGGTGTTTGTTCAAATCGAATGTACATTATTCGAAAGGTAACAGTAATCATTTCGCCCGTGCATTTGTATTTGAGTCTCTCTTGATCAATGTTCCTTCATCACTCTAATATCACTCTGTGTAATAATATCGACTGTTCCAGATAACTACAAATGTAGACCACTCCATCAACCTATTTTAAAATACATCTCATAATCCTGTTAGTTTTGCTCCATTAGTAAAGACAAAAGACATTATCTCGAGATGACATGCACGTAGTACATCAATATTACATATTCTACTGAGTTACCATGGCGTTGTCTGTTTTTTGTATGGGTACATTGCCTAAAATATAATTTCATAGTACACGTCGAAGCTGCTTAGTGCAATATTTTATTTTGTACTTGTAACATATAAGAAATGGGTATTTTGAAATATCAGTCATCTGCTAAATTTTTCAGAATCTAACGCTGCCCCATGAATGCATATCTGCGTGTGCATTGCTGAACTTCCTTGTTAATCATGTTATCTGATTTTAAGAACCATATGTTATTACCTAAATCATTACCTTGCAATAATAATTGTTATAACGTCATTTCTAGCTAAATTAACAGTACTTCTGCAAGTGCTCCACATTAGACCTAATATTTGTGATATTTGTGCATTGCATGATACAAATATTTATGCACTATCAGCACCGTAATAGCGGTTAATTCAACCATTAAATCGCTGATTATGTCATTAATGTAATCCGCCGTAAAATGCGAGTCGCAATACCCGTAACCAAAATAGGATAGGAAAGTCCATTTACCTTGCAACTCTCGTGTGTGGCTTAGCTCCGCCTCAAAACGACTTATAACTAGGGCAATTAAAGTTGTTTTGTCTGGGAAATCTAGTTTTCTATTCCGATTCATAACACTCGCCCAAAACCCGTAACCTTGTTCGAAACGACATTATACAGAGGTTTGCGCTATATGAGGACTGTACTTATAACGACTTGCATTTATTTTAAAGGGATGTTGACGTAAAATGCAAAACACTAACACAAACACGGGGTCGAAAGAGGGGTGTTTGTGTGGTCTAATAAGTCCACTGAGTGTGTCATGTCAAATGGATGTTATCATAGCATATTAACCCCTTGACTACGGGAACAGAGTAGGTTGTGTACACAGTCTATGGGGATTTCAGAAACTCGAATTAACGGGTTAATACTAAGCGAAAATGCTACGTTATTTTGGCAAACTCTGGCACTAATTTTGTACACAGTTAAAACGGTCCCATGGCAGATTTAATTCATAACTATCTGTATAACGAAACAGAAATTCGAAAAATCAAAACTTGTTCCGTGCTTCTATTTCTGAGAAGGTACATGCGAGTACCGCCAGAGATCTAAGATTTCTTTGTCGATTTTGACACTGTTACTAAGCCTGTACGTATATTTGATTATCTGTCAACCCTCTCTGTGCTGTGACTGCCGATCACCGCGTTGTTAAAGGGATAGTTGAGTTTTGGTAGAGAGGGCGCTAGACTACTTATTTTTTTTGTGAGGTAATGAAAAACTGAGTGTAAAATTTGAAAGAGCATAATATTTAAATAATAAAATCATCTTTGTTTGATTAAAATCGGTTCAGAGACGGCTGAAATATCCATAAATATAACAATTTGTAATAAACCTGGGGCCCCAGGTTTATTAGAGAATTTTGAACCAGCCGTTACACATTTTTAAAAATGCTTCCTATTTTCAAAAAGTTACAAAATAGGTATTTAAATAGTTGTTGGTTATTTCTCTATCTAATCACTATTTTAACAAAGCATCACATGCACAATATTTTATTCAAAATGGTTTAAACCGATGAGTGTTTAGAGAGCGCCCTCTTACGTTTTAACGGCTCTTTTTTTAATGATAACATGATCTTTACTACGTCATTTGTAATTTTGTGTTCCTTTCTAGTTATAACTATTAGTTTGTAATGTAATGATGCAGGTTTTGGTTACTAAAATTCAGTTTCACCAAAACTGTACTCTCCTTACCAGAACTCAACTATCCCTTTAAAGATGAATAACAGTTTTGGGAAAGTTACAGAAAACATTTATATTGGCCAAAATAATTGATCAATATTGTTGAATAAGTAACTAAAAGGGCTTGTGTGGTAAAATCCGAACCTAAGCATCATTACATACAGAAATATCGGAAAAAGCATATACGGGCCGCATACCGGAAAGCATGTGCGGACCGCGTGGACTTTTGCACGTAGCGTATGCGCGATTCCGCGTTGGTGATCAATTTACTGTAAATCAGTTTTATAATTTTGCAAATATATCCATTAGTAGGCGGTTTCCTGGCGAAATGTTTATAATCCCATATTAGTAAAAGTATATTCTTTCACATGGTTGGTAATAAGAGCATTCATATGCTCTGTGCTGTGACTGCCGATCACCGCGTTGTTAAAGATGAATAACAGTTTTGGGAAAGTTACAGAAAACATTTATATTGGCCAAAATAATTGATCGATATTGCATTCATATAGTTTGTTTGTGGGTGGGGCGTTTCCCACTACTGGTATTTCCCTTTAAATGATGACGACCTCTATCTTAAATGTAATTCGGATCCGTAAATCAGACGCGCGCTGCCGTCTTGCGAACGTCTTGCATACGGTGAGAAATACACGTTCGTTCAGTGTAAGGCAGCACACACTAGCCTATAGTTCAAAATGGCGACTTGCGGTGTTGCATCCGCACGCTTTTCAGTATGTGATTTTCCACTTGTACGCCATATTCTTAATGTAAATATATAGGAAATACATTAATTCTGAATAATGGCTTTACACACAAGCAACACAGGTTTTTAACTAATGCATGGACATTATATCATTTCAATGCAATAGTTAATTCAGCCAAACTGTTACGATAATCCCAATTGAACATATACTGACTCTTAAGTAATTACACCATCTACTGTATAAAGTTCGAATGTTATTAAATTAAACCAATCTTGTAATAAACAGTAAACTTATAATGATATACACGTATAACAATGAGGCCCAACCCAAACCAACAATCATGCTAATAAAACTAAGAGTCAATATAGGGCCTAAATTTTCGATCCTAGCAGAATCTTCTTTAGAGGCTATAAAGTGACGATAATACAAACAGAAACAACATATACACATATAGGTACACATGCTAAGAAACTGAGGAAGGGGGTGGAAACATGGAACAATGAAAGGGCTGTGATTGGCCAATCAGACTAGGCTAATAAAACTACACAGTAATGAGAAGAAAGAACAATCCAAAAGTCAAACTTTCCAAAATACATCCATTCTGCAATACTGTCCTTATTGTGGGGTAGATATTTTTTACACCATTTGAGATTCAACTCTCCCAAGTTTTTTGTTTTCCCTTTTCTCAAAAGTTATTGAGATTACATTTTCGAAACTGCTGCCTAAAGTAAAGAACGTGCTTATTCCAGTATTTGGTGAATGAGAGTAGAGTTCCTCAAATCGAAACTGCGGAAATTAAACCCCACTCTGATACTTTAATCAATAGAAGAGTAAATATTCATTTCATGGTTTTATCTTTGTATTCAAAACTATGAGCGTCACACTTGCACGGACACGTAAGAGTGTCCTCATTTGTTAGCCAAATAACACATATGAAAATAATGATATCATTAGATTCTTACAAGCTCGTGTACTTTAAGCTGATACGTGTTTTAACCTGTTCCCTACTAGATTTTGCAATCCCCATAGAGTTTTACAGGGCCCACAGGTTCCTGTAGGCAATATGTTAATGCATATTTCGTGTGTTTTAAATATATAGTGTGATAGTCCAAGTAGTGTTTATCTCAATGCAATTAGTTATATTCTCACTGCTAACATGCATTTGTGTTATGATTAGGAAGTCCAGACAACATAATATACATAGTTGCACATGTGATCAATATTTGCTCTTGTATATGATCACATAATTTGTTTTCTAAATGGAGAGAAGAACATACATGCAGGGAGCACATTCAAGATGACATTTATTTTCACACGTTTTGAAAACTAGTTTCTACGGATTATGGTACAACAGGACGAAAGATCTGTATCATAGGACGCGAAACTATACATCATGCATGACGCATCTTGAAATCATGAGTAGTCTTTTCCCCATTCGGTCCCCATTCGGCCGTATTATTCAAAAGGTAAATCACACGCTCGGTGCAATCTTGCGAATACCTTGCACACGGTGCGAAATACCCACTGGATCAGTGATCTGCGGTTCACATACATTATACTAATCACTTTCCGGATCGCCCTCGAGTACATCCACATGTATGACATTCTATAATATGTTTGCCGCGAAAAATAACAAGCCGCTGAAACTCACATGCATTCAATACTGGGAACTATGAAATGAAAATAACAGCATAATTTGCACAGCACCTTGCGATTCACGATAAATAGCCAAAACAAACATGGAACGGCCTGAAAGTTAGGCACTCAAAAATGAGCCTCGCTCTTATCGGATAAACGCAAGAAATACACGAATGAAACCAAGCATTGGCAGAGACTTGGATGTACAGTACTCGAAATTTCCAGAGGAGTTGAATGTGTGATACATGGAATTACCCAGGGGCATGTATGAAGTGTTTCAAAATGTTGCATATTCTCTTGTTTTCTTTCATTCGAGGAAATAGGGGGACAATCAGGGATATCCCGGTATAAACAATCTCTATACTGTATACTTACTTGAGTTATAAATATCAAAATAGTCGAAACTTATTCTCAGCTTCTTGAGATGCATTTATTTTCTTCCCCTACTATGCTCGTTTTTTAACGCTTTCTACAGTTCTTTTTTGCAAACAAATACATCGATCCGAAAATTGTGTTGAACAATAGCACAAATTATCGCGGTTGTTTTCATGAAAATGATATAATCCATTTGATTTCAGAAATAGAAATGACACCTGTCGTTATTTGTTGTCTGTTGTATTATGTTCCTTTAATTTTGAGAAACAAATTATAATGACATGGAGAACAAAGCGTTTATGAAAACGTTTACCAGATCTAATAATTTCTTTGTATATTCATTCTATCATTATGAGACTCTAAATCGTACTTGAAAGGAAACCTCTAAAAACCGATCACATTACATGCCAAAGAGGAAATGGCATTTGACGCTGTTTGATGGATAAACAATATCACAATTATTGATGAACGGATCTTGGAAATTTCCAACATCATGACCATGGGTGAAGACAACATCTTAGAACAAATATATTATTTTTTTTCCATATTCGATGTGTATACATTGTAATGAGCATTGGGTGCGTTTACCTACCTATGCTAATCCCTACGATCAGTGCTTTAAACATGTTATATGCGAATCTCTATTAAAAATATAATGATAATCAGAACTATTAGCTTTTTTCCACGTGTTTGTTCTAAAAGTGCAAGTTGAATGTATACCCAGTGCCAAGGCTGTTATCTCGAAGTGGCACCTTAATTTGTAGTCCAATGTTAAATGGAAACATTGGGATTAGCACCAAGATCTATTTACATGCAGATGTTCCAAACTTGATAGTACATATACTGAACAATTGAACTACTTACGTGAACAATGCCACCGCACAATACTTTTGGCATGGTAAGTTGTTGGTAACTATAGTACCAGTGCCAAACTGCAGGCAATTGGCACTGAATAGGAAGCTTGCTCGTAGATACAAAGCAGCTAACCACGCGTGTGCATGCAATTCTCTCGCGCTGCATGACACCGCGACGAAACTTAAACGCGCATGAGATAATCACGAGAAGATAAACGCAGTCACAATACTCCGCGGCACTTAATGAGCTAAGCGACTGATTAGCCACCTGCTTCGGTTTACTTCAAACGTTAACTGCATTTTTGAAGGTGGTTTCCTACAAAATAAAGGGAAAGTAAAGTTTGGTCTAGAGGGCGCTACACAAAATACTCCTTTTCCAAGGAACATGAAAATCCTTTAAAGGGATCCAGTAACTTTGTTGACATGTGCAAAAAGTGATGAATGGTTGATACAATGAATATTGTTGTTACATGTATCTGGTATTTCCACTGTTGTGTGAACATTTCAAGTTAAATGGACTTTATATGGCCGAGTAATGAGCAAAAATGCAAAGTGACATTCACTAACTCATTGCACTCACTCTGTACACGGTTCTGACGATCCGTTGGATAATTTGACATCTGTACACTTCAATCGTAAATATCTTTTTAACGAAAGGAAAATTTGAAAATCCGAAACCTGTCCCATGCTTTTTTTGTTAATAAAAATACAACGAGGTATGAGGGAACCGCTCGAATTTTAATTGGATTTTGATGATTTGGACAATGTTACTAAGTACCTTTAAAAAACGCCCGACATACCAATATTTGCAAACTACAGTCATGTAAATAAATGTCCCGGTTGTTGCATTTTATTCGCGAGTTTACTGATATACAATCTATAAGTTTATAACAAAAAAGAAAAAAGTATGCATCCACAAAATGTGCCATAATGTCTGTAAACATTGTTTAAGTGAGTTGTTCTCTATCGTGTTTTTGTTAAATTAAAAATACATTACAAATGTTTTTAGTAGAGGGTTTTAATCATGTTAGTGTCCGAATAGCGTTAATGAGTGTTTTTGAATGGAAACAAACACAGAAACACGTACAATTTAAGATTATTTTCTACCATGAGCTATTATTACTGACAGTTTTCAGTTATACAATTCAATTTCTATCTTTTAACATTAAATTGTACTCGAACCTGTACGTTCCATCACAATGAGGTTACTATTCAGAATAATTTGTCTTAAGTTTTGAACCAGCATGTTCCATCCATGTAGGTTAGTGATTGCGATTTGTTAATTTGTTAATGTTGTTTATTGCGTGTTTGATCATGTGTGCTCTGTTCTTAAACTCACCCAAAAGTGTAACAATCAACTAAAAGAAATATAATTAAGCATAATTTTAATCCCTTATTTCAAATGTGAACATCGTTGTTGTACAATCATTCTTGTTGTGCCAGAGTTGGTACTGAAATTAATGGTATAGTCTAAATTAAAATGCGTTCATTTATTCTCATAATTGCTCAGATAGTATGTTTAAATTCGCACTTTCTTTGAGGGTATGCCTGTATGGGTCTGTACAACGGTGACGTATTATTTTAATCCATGTGATATAATAGGATACGGCGTTAAAATTACAAAGTTAACGAAGACGACACACCTCGGTTAATCATGGATGGCGTATGATCTTTTCCCTAATCGTATTTTTCGCGGTTACGTAGTATAAATGACGGACCGCCTGTTTCCCCATATCGCAGTTAATTCAATAAAAGCCAATACTGACATGGCGCTTGGTCTATACACATTTGTATTTTTCCGATTGTGTGTGCTAACTCCTGGGGAGTGTCTCACGAACGTTCTAAGTTGAACTTAAGTTGGACCTAACAACTATGGAAAGCCGTTAGTTTCTTTTTACAATTTATTGCTAAACGAGTTCTTTAAACAGGCCTGATATGTTGATACAAATCATGAACATTTTATTTGATCATAGAGACTTCAAGTTATTCATGTACATTTTTGTTAAAAGATTCAAATATTCGCATGTTTCGCTCTTGACTTTGTCTACTCCCGAAGCTACAAATGGCTTTCCATCATTTTGAACTCCAATAAGTACGACTTGGGTTCTTTGTGAAACACCCACAGGTCCCATATTCATTAAACCCTGCTACCCAAGTTTCTGCCATGCTAAGTATATATCAAATTACATGGTTTAGTGAGCAACAAACACTTTCCTAGTCCCCAATCACGTGTTTAATACCTAGCCACATCATCCAAAATCATTGCAAATAGACGTAGCATGAAAGTAAGCTAGTGGGCTTTGATGAATATGTGCCCTGAGGTTTTATCAATATGGAATATGATAAGGCTAATGTAGTGGGATCAGGGTAAACGTTCAGGTTAAGATGTTGGGATATTTAGGTTTTTTAGGCATCTCGTATTAATAGATCAACATAATGAAACGTATACCGAATCGGTGCAGACCAACCGAACAATATTCCTTCACCCAGTGTGTTCACTCGGTTCGTGTACTCAAACAAAATTTTCAATAATAAAACAAGCATTGCTTGCCTCGATCGATCTGTTAATTTCTTATGGATTCGTCCTTGCCTTAAGCAACAAACAGAAATGCCTGTAAAAAGAAAACAGACAAACTCTCCAGTGAGACTTCTTTATTAATATTAGTGCTAATAGCTTTTACAAACAATTGTTTAAAGAGCCTGCTTAGAGAGCCATAATAACGTTCCTAGGCATTTATTACGAATATTGTGGATAATTATATTTGTTTCCTTTTACATCCGATTACCTTGGCCATGATTAGGCCTACAGATGTATACTTTATTATATCGCACTCCTACAAAAGACATCGTACTCATTCGGTTGATGGACAAAATAAAAGGGGCATACAGTTACACCGATCGATTATACTTGTAGATGAATTCGTCCTTGCGAATAAAGAAACAAAGGGAAACGCCTACGGTAAGACCACTGTGTTTTCGATGATGTTTTATTGCAAACTAACGCGACTGATATTTCAAAAAATAGTTTGTTAATTATGAGTATGATACCGAAATATGGTAACACACACGGTCACCCTCTATATGGGATGGGCTTAATTTGTTGCAAGGAATGTAACATATTGATCCAGTGAATTGAAGGTTGATGAATACATATTTCTGCACTGTTGCATAATGAAATCATACTGAAAACCAATATAATTAGGGTATCTGGTGGACAATTTATTATCTCCTCGCCGACGAAGTCGGAGGGGATAATTAGTACCGCTGCCGTCCGTCCTTCCGACCGTCCGTCCGTCCGTCCGTAACAAATCTTGTGAACACTGGTTTCCGTTCGATAACTTTAGTTATGTTTGACGGATTTTAATGAAATTTGATAACAGGTCAATGGTATCAAAATACAGCCTAAGTTCGATTTCGTAGTATGTAGGTCCAAAGTCAAAGGTTATAACTCATTAAATATGCGAAAATAGCTAATTATGTATCCGAACATGTGGTTTCTGTTCGATAACTTTAGTAATGTTAGACAGATTTTAATGAAATTTGGTACGAAGGTACATGGTATGAAGATGTAGCCTATGTTCGACATTTGAGTATGTCATAGCTCATTAAATATGCGAAAATAGCTAAATATGTATGCAAAATTACGTATATAGTCCATTTTCCCCGGCGAGGGGATGCTACGCTTTGCGTTGCCCTTGTTATCTCTATGACGAATTATGGTATATTTACTCTTATCATTTATCATTTTAGAGCAAACGGGATGAATATAATATCTCCTCACCCTGTATCAATCTGTCAGCGTGATATAGTTAGACGGGTGTACGTGAATTTAAACGTAGGACACGTTTGGGAAATTACGATATGTGATACGTTTTGGAATTTGATTATATTCTTATATATATATTCAACGTACTATATAGCATGTTGTTGAGATGAGAAATAGACACGATATAATACAAACTTTAACAAACACTTGGGGAGGAGGGGGGGGGGGGGGGTGGGTGTGGGGAGGGGGGATGTGGGTGATCTCATGGCAATCCCGGAAATTAATATCATAACTCAGCTTACAATCCAGATCTTCAGCCTACGTTTCATGATAGATGCATCGAAGCTTTAATGCACATTGGCCTTATCATTACAAAAGAGAGACTCAAGAGCCAATGCTAGCATGTCATAGAGATCATGACTTTTTAAAATTATTTTAGTCGACGTTGAATTGTACACACGATTTTACAAACTTTCCCGATCACTATAGTCTATTCAGTCCAATTTCAAGTTCCCATCCCCTTCAATTTACCCTATATTGCTGACACAGATTTCAATTCTATGTAATCATGACATTCCAATAGTACACTTACCCGAACATTCTGACATCTACATTGTTTAATAGCAATAACCAACTTCATGCAGGCGTATTTATAAGCTACAGTTACGCACGAAATTCGACAATATGTTAAGTTTGATTATTATAATCACAAACGTTCATGTATGGATGTTTATCCTGTTCACTAAATCAGTTTTAAAATCTAGCGTAACGTGAACGGTTTTTGTGGGGACGCATAACATTTCGCCTAGTCCCTCACGAGAAATGGCTGAATTTATCATATTTATGTTGCCAATTCCCCCAAAATGCCTTGTATATTAGATACATTTTCTAAGTGATGCTGACATATTTCTCTAATGACATTTTTTGTTTGTGTGCACCGTAAGTGTTTGATGCTCATTCAATTGTACGTGCTGTGTGAGTGACACAAATTTGAGGCCCACGGGATAGAAATGCGTGCATGAACAGGAAGCAATACATGCCGTATATTGTAATAAATCTGATTTACTGTAAACATCGCATAATACGCCGATAAATCAATGCGATGACTGGGATTCTGAAAAGTACTGGGGAAGCCTACGAGCAACGACAAGTGCCAAGTGCATTTTTC